>PVLD010002016.1:0-45778 GCA_004027595.1 Dinomys branickii
AGGCTGCTCCAATGATTCCTTCTCTTTGGGAGAATGTCCCTTAAGCTTTCTGCTGAGATTTGTTCTTCTGTCTTCCCTTTTTTGGGTATCAGATTCAAAATATTGAGCAGTAGATTCCCCAGGCAGTTCAGCAGGCAAAGGTCTGCTGCAGAGGCTGCTCCAATGACTTTTCTTTGGGGGAATGTCCCTTAAGCTTTCTACTGAGAGCTCCGCTTAAAAGGCTGTACAGATGTTGGTTAGCTACTCCCTAGCGAGAGACCTGGTTGAGGTGTGTAGGACTGCTCTCCCGCCCTCCCGGGGTTCCCTGCAGGTATAGGGATGTATCTCCTCCCCCACTCGGTGATCTGGTCGCGAGCGCAGATAGCTCACCAGTTTTCGGAGTCCCTGCAGGCAGGAAGGTTCCAAGGTGACAGTTTTTTGTGCTATGCTCGCAATCCGCTGCTCGCATCCACTTGTTTCCTCGCACTCTCCGGGTCTGGGGGAGGGAGCGGGATGCTCCGCTCCTATGCTGCTCGCGCCGCCCTGGCCACGGACCGCCGGCTGCCGAGGGTCTAGGCTGTGCAACCTGCCGGGTGTGCGCCAAATGTGGGACTGCCGGGCGTTGCCGCTGCTAATAAGCCGATCTCTGTCGGGAGTCGCCGGATAGCTGCGCGGGCTCGGGAGGCGGAAGGGACCGAGCTGGCTGTGCCCCCAGGGGGTCGGACCCAGCCAAGCCCCCTCCCCACGCGGAGCATCTCCGGCTCCCAGCGTCTGGGGCTTTCCTGCGTCTCTCCACGGCAGTTTGGGCCGCCCTACCGCATCTTCCCCGGCAGCTCAGAGAAACACGTTCAGTTTGATCTTCCCAGCCGAGGTCTCGGCATTCCCGCTTGCCAAGTCTGTCTTGAGCTGGTGGTGTTTATCGAGGAGGATCACTTCCTTGCTGCTCACCTGGTCGCCATCTTCCTGGAAGCCTCGAACTAATAGTTTGTGGAGGTTTCAGTCCTTACTTAGCTGGTTCTGAGGCAGAATGGCACATGGCAGAGGGCAAACTGTTCACGGCAGCAGAGCACAGCAAAAACCGCCTAAGTATTTCTTAAGAACACTGAAAGCACTAACCAAGTGTGTCATCATATCTAGTAACCCCAAAGTGGAAACAACCCAAATATTGTCAATTGATAAAATAATAAATAAATGTTAGACAAGAAAGAGAAATGCTGTTTCATTCTACAACATGAACTTGAAAACATTATGCTAAGAAATAGAAGCCAATCAGAAAAACCACATAGGATTCCAGATTAAAAAACACCCAGAATAAGCAAATCAATAAAAACAGAAAGTAGATTAGTGGTAGCTTTGGGCTTTTTAAGCATGATGGTGTTCATAGGAAATAAGGGTAGCTGCTAATTTGTATGAGGTTTCTTTTTGGTGTTACTAAAATGTTCTAAACTTAGATTGTAATGCAACATTTAACAAAATTAAAATTAGGGAAGGATTTAGGTGGCACTTACTGTTATGTAGGTGGGTGATCACGTAGGGCTGAGGACAGTGGTGTGTTAGAAAGACTTGGACAAATTTATGGGATATTTAGGAGGACATCTGCACATGTCTCAGTGACTGCTCAATATCAAGTACTATAGGCTAAATTGTGTGCCCTGAAAAGATCTTTGAAGTTCTAACGCCCACTGCCTCAGGGTGTTACTTTATTTGGAAATACGATTGTTGCAAATGTAATTAATGAAGATGAAGTTATACAATAGTAGGATGGAGCGTTAATAGTGTGACTTTTTAGAAGAGGAGAAAAGACAGAGAGACACAGCCTCCTGAGAGGAGGATGCCACATGACCATGACCACAGAGGCAAAGATTGGAGCGACACAGGTACAGGCAATGTCCAGGATTGACCACCACCACCAGAAAGTAGGAAGAAGCTGAAGAGTGCCTGGAATTGATTACACTGGATTTACAGGGATCATTCAGCCAGAATTTGAAATTTTAGCTAGGTCTACATGATGATGCTTTTTCCAGACAGTAGAGCATAATAACGCATCCAGTGCCGGACACTTTAAAGAAAGTATTTTGTTCCTCAGTCTGCTTTCAACCAGTGTTTCTCCTAAATGTCCTTGACCAGTTAGGAAGATGTCATTTCAGAGAAGGGCTCACAACCTTCTCTGAAGTACTTGGAAGAACGGCAGCGCGAGGGGCGGGTCGGTGTGAGTAGTGAACATGTCCCTTCTTGTGTTTTACAACTTGTGGGGCACAGTGGGAAGTGGAACCCCAGAGACACAGCCTTTCTATTTTGCTGTACTTCGGGAAATCTGGACAAGGAAGCAGGGTTCCCGCAAATTAGCTACATTTCCCTTTCTGTTTCTCAGTTCCGAGCACTAGGAGATTTGCTAAGGCCTGTGTTCTTTTAATCTTTTCTAGGCAGTGGGAGATGGATCTTTGTCAGAAGCTTCTCTCCAGGCCACCTCAAAATGAAGAGGGAGGCTTGTGAGCTGAAAGGTAGCAACGTTCCACTAAGTTTGGGTCTCTGCCTTGTGCTCCTTTTGCAGGGGCTCTGACAAGGCCGTCTCAGAGTTGTCTGAAGATCTCATTCAGTCCGATGCATATGAACTGGAACAAACTTTCTCATTGTTTTTCTTCCCACTGTGACAGCCAGGAATGTTTCTCCATTGGTGAAAATGTGTCACGGATCCATCACTTGGAGAGCTGATGGGACTCTTTCTGGCTCCAGAAGAAAAATAATGAGACTAATCTAGCACTTTAAATATTCAGTATGATCTGAGGGAAAAAAATATGGATGGATTTTGTAACTCTGATTGATACTAAATTCTACTTGCAGTTAGTCCTGGACATAAATTCTAGAAAATTTAATGCAAATGTACTCGTTAGTGCACTATAATATTGAACATCTATTTTGTCTCTGGGTAGTTTTTCTTTTTTTAGTACAAAAGCTATTTCTACTTATTAAAAATAGTAATTGATTTTCCATTTTTTTAAACTTGTTTTTTTCCCCAGTTCTATTTCATCTCTGCATTTTGACTCATGAATTCCAATAATGTTTTCCTAAGGGGTTTGAAAGAATCACATTATGCTCTAATAATTCTAGGGGCAAAGGGGAAGAAGGGCAGATGTGTTACTGGAGAAGCTGTATTACGGTGGAGCGGGCCCAGAAAGCAGAATGATAGATTGAATGGTTTCCTGCTAAGGATTTGATTATAGTGTGTATGGTTCCATGCAAACATCATAGATCTTATTTTGTAATTAAATGTTTTGATACAGCCCTAACTAAATAGTGCCAGTCAAAATAAGCTTTTATTAAAGGACTCTAAAATATACAAACCAGCTATATAGATTAGTTGTAATATGAATGCTTTGTGCATTCTTCTAAATGCTTTTTTGACTTTTACTCACATAGATTTGTTTAAGAAAAAAACACAAGAGATAGTTTTAAGAGTTTGAGCTAGATGTGTGGTGCATGCCTGTAATCCCAGCACTCAAGAGGCTGAGGCAGGAGGATCATTGTGAGTTTGAGGCCAGCCTGGGCTACAAAGTGAGTTCAAGGCCAGCCTGAGCTTTATAGTGAGAAAAGACAAAAAAAGTATGATAATAATTTAATTAACAATTTAGGACATATTCCATCCTCACAATTAAACTTTTTGTGAGGAAAAGTAGTAAAATTCTTTTGTATACTTAAACTTGGTTTTGTAGGGAGACTACATAATTATGTTTATGAGAGAATGGTACCATGTATTCCTGAAGGGCAGGTAAATAAACTTCATTTTGTCATTTTGTGAGTCTACTTTTTTGTTTTGTTTTCAGGGCTCAGCTAAAGACAAATTGAGCACAAGGTGATTTTGGAATATGCAGGTTGGACACGTGTACAAATATGTAGTAATACGTGTTTCACACTATCAAATTGATTAGATGGGCACTGGAGATTTAGAAAATATATAATTTTAATAAAATAGGGATAACTTCTTGTCTTTTTCTCTTTTTACTGTTTATGTGAGCCAAAATAAGGGATATCCTTGTGAATCAGAATGTCCATCACACACAGTTTCGGCAGTACTGGAGAGCAAACCCACAGCCTCACGCATGCTAGGCAAGCACTCTGTTACTGAGCTGTATCCCTAGACCTAGATAGAGTTCTTTGCTGGATTTGTTTTTCTCCTGCTAGTTTATATTCCATATGGCAAGGAGACAAGTATCCAAATTTTTAATATCTGTTTACAAAAAGCCAGAAACGTAGTTTCTCTGTATGAAGTTGATGGGGTAGTTTGGACTTACAGCTTTGGCCAACACAATAGGCTATGTAATTATACTATTCTTTATTTAGTAAGCCTCCTTTAAATCCCTGAAGCAGTATATTAGTTAAGATCAAAATGGTTAGAGCCTTAGCCACCAACCTCGACTGAAATTTAGCTGTCATTTACTAGCTTTTGTGGATACAAGCAGCTTTTTAATCCTTTGAGTTCCTTAGTTTCTTTCTATGTGAGAAAGACAGAATTGTGATATCTTACAGAATTTGGGGGGAGAATTTAGTGCACCTAACATGTCAAGAATTGTATCCTGCATGTAGTGAGAGAACTTCATTTTAAAAAGTTACAAAACTGAGTAATTATCAGCCTTTCCCCCTTGATTTGGTGGGTAGTGTAAGGAATGACGTGAGACCAAGAGCACCCAAATGGGCTTGTATGAGAGCAATGGTTTACCTGACTGCAGGCAGACAGGGCACAAGGCTGTCTGTAGGTCCAAGGAGAAGTGGTTTTATTTTAATAGTGCATAAAAGAAGGCAAGGGATATTAGGTGGAAAGATCTTAGTAAAGATCAGTGGTCAAAGGTCTCTGATTGTCTCATGCCTCAGTGGGCAAAGTCCTGGAGCTGTCTGGTGTAAATGTTTGGGCATCATTAGATATCCTGTGCTTGGAAGATTCCACCCTCCATCTTATCTCTTTTACAACATCCTGTGTTTGCCGAGGGCAGCCCTGGTGTTAAGCTGAGAACAATGCCTCTGCCAGCAGACAGACTGGGTACCAGGAGAGTCATATCCGGATCAAGTCTGACAGGTAGTCTCCATATTGACATTCATATTTGGGAGAAAAGATATGGAAGAAACGTTCTTAAAAATTGTGTGCATGTGTTATGACTTTTTTAAAAATACAGATTTATAACTTGAATATTTAAAAAAATCAACAGATTACAGATCTTTTTCTACTTAAAACTCCCACTTTGCACTGTCTTTGTCTGAGTCAATTATGAATACTGTTGTGATTGTATAAAAAGCTGCCGGTAGTGTTTTAAACCTGTATGAACATCATTACTTAGTTTAAAGTCAAGTCTTTGTGGAGTTTGCAACTCAGCTTTAAAGGTGATTTAATGAAAATACTATTGGAAAAGCAGTATGCACGGTGACATCTAGGAAACTATCAGTCTTTAAGAAGACTAGACTATGATGTTATCCCGATTTCTGTATGGGATATGAAAGCTGGGACTGTAGGAGGGTGGGATATTAGAGGTTGGTTACTTGACAGAAACAACCAGTATCATTTTCCTTTATGGTGTTCTTCACTTATTCTTCATAGAAGTCATAGGGAGACTGGATCCTGCCCCTTTTTTGTAGTATAGTAAAAGGAATGTATAATTTTTCAGTGAAAAAATGTACCACAGGGTATGAACAAATAATATCCTTTCTATTGTTTATCCCACTGAGAATTTCTGCCTCTCTAGTTAGAGCGATGGGTGAATAAAAATTAATTAGAAGTTGGAATCTGATTTTAAGATAGGATGTCAGACACATATATCAAGTTGTTAGGTTAGCTGTAAAGCATAACCTGGGATTTATATATTTAGAAGTCATAATAAATCTGTCTGTCACAAAAATCAGATTACTCAGTGTTGCATGCTAATGGCTACAGTCTCGTGGAATTGTGGGTGCCTCAACAATTGCCTACTAGCTTTGCTGTTTTCTGGCTTGCTGTCTGCGTTGACCAACTGGTGGTTCCCTCTGCCCACTTAGCAAAATGCCTACTTTAATAAATGCTTCTGGGCCTTTATGAAGAGGAGATGTTTTCCCCTGGAATATTACAATGACCTCCTAGGGCTCTCTTTGACTCATTTTCTCAGCAATAATCAGTAAGTCCATCAATCATTCTATTCCCTAACCTAATACTTATTTCTGTGATATTTATTGGGTACTTGTTATATGCCAGGCTATTTACAAAGTGATGGGAACCTAACAAAGATACTGCCTGTCCTTGTGGAGGGCAGTAAGGCAGAAAAAAGGTAAGAAACTTTTATTAGCACTTGGTGAGATGGATGTAGTGTCATATGTCAGCAACCTGGACTTGTGGGCATTTGGAGAGACTTCCCAGGGCCAGTATCTTCTGAGTTGAGTGGTGGGAGCTAGCCTGTTGCCAGAGATGAGAACTGATGAGTAGTCTTTCAAGCTAAAGGGACAGCCCCTGCAAAAGGTAGGAGGTGAAAGAGTGAGGTCCACTGTAGAGTTATGATGGATATAGGTGTGTCTTAGTTTTCTCATTGCTGAGACAAAATACCCAACACCCAAAGTTAAGGGAGGAGAGGTTTATTTAACTCACAGTTTGTGAAAGTTTCAGTCCATCATCAGCTGGCCCCAAGCCAGGGTGGCATGGCAGACAGGCATCACAGAGGAGAAACTGTTTATGTCAGGCAGAAGCTAGCAAAGCAAGCAAAGGACCTTAGCAGTTTTTTTCCTGCCCCTTTTGTACTTTATCTAGGCTACTAGGAATAGGGCAGTGCCAAAGTAATCAGTGGACTGATTTAGTGATCACGTAGTCTTATTCCCAGCATCACACACTCTAGATCCAGTCACCTCTGAAAAAGCCCCACCTATGACTACCTGTGGCTTTGGGGAGACAGCTAGACACAGCTGTAACAAGTAGTCAGTGAGGAGACTGGAGAGTTTTGCCAGGCTTCACAAACTAGGCTAAAGTTTTCTAAGGACAATAGGGAGTTAATGAAGGATTTAAATTAGGGTGGTAACCCTACTTCCACAGGTGCCAGAAACCATCACATGATTGCATTTCACCTGAAGTAACTGTCATGTTTCTTATCATGGGCCTGAAGACTGTGCAGAGCGGTGTCATCTTACTCTTCTGACTCTAGTTTTCATTCTGCCTCCTCAAGCTCGAGGCATGCTTGAACTCTATGTTGTCCAAATGCTCTGTGGACTTCTGTGTTTCTATAAGCTATTGTTATTCCCAACCAACTGACCTCTAGCTCCTGTCGCCTCATTTGTCATGTGTATATACCTGATACATTTTTCCACGTTCAATTCAGTGCCACTACTATGGAAGCCTTTTTTCTTAATTTTAAAAGTAAAAGAATGAAAATATTAGCAAACAGACACAAAGTCACACAAGAACAGTACCAAAACTGAATTATAGATAAGATGACAGGGAATTAACAATGGTTGTTGTATTACATATTGATAACTTCAAAGCGTATGTTCAGGATAACATATATAGACATACAAGATTGGCCAAACACCTAATCATTGACTGCTCCTTACAATAAAGTGTCATGAGACAATAGTGCAATCATGTTAGCCATCCTGCATATAAGTACATACATATATAGCTATCCCTTTCTTTTCTCCTTCCCCTCATTCCAGTTGCTCTCTATTTTTGAACAGTTTCCTTTCATACCTCCTAATTTATATTCTCACTTTCAGGTTCTTACACTAATGATATAATATGCTGTTTGCACATGCACATCTGATTTATTTCATTTATGAGTATGGTCTCTAATTGTGACCATTTGCCTATAAAAGCCTCAAGTTTGTCTTTCTTTATAGCTAAGTAATATTCCATTATGTAAAAGTGTCACAGTTTTTTTATCCAGTCCTTTGTTGACAGACATGGATTGCTTCCATGATTTAGCTATTATAAACTGTGCTGCTATAAACATGGGTGTACATATATTATGATGATATGATGTTTTCACATCTTCTGGTAAAATACCCAGAAGGGGAATAGCTGGTTTGAATGGAGCCTTAAGACCTAGTTTGTTGAGGAATCTCCAAACCAATCTCCACACTGGTTTCACCACTCTGCATTCCTACCGGCAGTGCACAAGAGTTCCTATTTCTCCACAGCCTCACCAGCATTTGTTAATGGATGATTTCTTAATGCAGGCCAGTTTTACTTGGATGAGATGAAATCTCAGTGTTGTTTTTATTTGCATTTCTTGAATGACTAAAGATGTAGAACATTTTCTCATATATTTATTTGCCATATATATATATATATATATATATATATATATATATATATCTTTATCTGAGAAGTGTATATTCATCTGAGATGCCCATTTCTGGACTGGGACTTTGAATTTGGAGGAGTTCATGTTTTTTAATTCTTTGTATGTTCTAGATAGAAGACCTTTGTCTGAGGGAGAGCTGGCTAGGATTTTTTCCCAATTTGTGGGTTTTCTTTATTCTCTGCTGGTGATTTCTTTAGCTGTGCAAAAACTTTTCCATAGGATGAGGTCCCAGTTATTGATTCTTTGAAATGTTTCCCTTGCAGTTTGATTTTTGTTCATGGACTCTCTGCCTACTCCTATGTCTTTAAGATTCTTACCTACCTTCTCTTCCAATAGATGTAGTGTTTCTGTTTTAGTATTGAGATCTGTGATCCATTTTGACTTGAGTTTGGTGCATGGTGATAGACTCGGGTCTATTTTCAGTCTTTGGCGAGAGGCAAGCCAATTTTTCCAGCACCATTTATTAGAGGCTATCTTTTTGCCAGTGATCTTGATTGGTGCCTTTGTTGAATATTAGGTGGCTGAGTGTGTTTGTGGTTGTGGCTACATCTTTAAGTCTGTTCCATTGATCCTCAGGTCTGTTTTTGAGCCAGTACCGGGTTGATTTTATTACAGTAGATTGTAGTATAATTTCAGGTCAGGAATTCTTATTCCACCTGACTTGTCCTTGTTGCCCAGAATTGCTTTTGCTATTCTGGGTCCCTTCTGGTTCCAGATGAATTTGAGGAATGTTTTCTCTAGATCTGTGAGATATGCTAATGGTAGTTTAATGGTAATTGCATGGAATCTGTACAACAGTTTTGGTAGTATGGCCATTTTTACAGTGTTAGTTCTTCCTAACCATGAGCGGGGTATGTTTTTCCATTTATTGAAATCCTCTTCGATCTCCTTTTTCAGAGTACTGCAGTTTTCACTGAATAAATCTTTCACATTCTTTGTTAGATTGATTCCTAAGTATTTCAATTTCTTGGTTGCTATTGTAAAGGGTATGGTTTCCTCAATTTCTCTCTCAGTCTGTTTGTCGTTCATGTACAGGAATGCTATTGCTTTTTGGGTGTTGACTTCGTATCTGGCTACGCTGCCGAATTTTTCAATTAATTCCAGGAGTCTTCTTGTGGAGATTTTGGGGTCTTCCATGTAAAGAATCATCATCTCCAAATAGCGATAGTTTTACTTCTTCCTTTCCTATCCTTATTGCCTTTATTTCCCTCTCTCATCTAATTGCTCTGGCTAGTGCTTCCAGAACTATATTGAATAGTAGTGGTGACAGTGGACATCCTTGTCTTGTTCCTGACTTTAATGTGAAAGCTTTCATGTTTTGTCCATTTAGTATTATGTTGGCTGTTGGTTTGTCATAGATGGCTTTCATCAGATTGAGGTAGAGGCCATCTATTCCCATTTTTTCTAGGGTTTTTAACATGAATGCATGTTGGACTTCATTGAAAACTTTTTCTGCATCTATTGAGATGATCATGTGGTTTTTGTCTTTGGCTCTATTAATATGGTGTATTATATTAATTGATTTATGAATATTGAACCATCCCTGCATTCCTGGAATAAATCCAACCTGGTCATGGTGTATCATTTTCCTTATGAATCGCTGCATTCTATTTGCTAGTATTTTATTGAGTATCTTTGCATCTATGTTCATTAGGGAGATCGGTCTATAGTTCTCTTTCTTGGTTGGGTCCTTCTCTGGTTTTGGTATCATTATAACACTTGCCTCCAAAAATGAGTTAGGGAGAATTGCTTTCTTTTCAATTTCATTGAAGAGTTTGAGGAGTGTTGGCATTAAATCTTCACTGAATGTTTTTAAAATTCTGCTGTGAATCCATCAGGGCCTGGGCTTTTCTTTGTCAGTAAGTTTTTAGTGACAAGTTCAATCTCATTACTTGATATTGGGTTTTTCAGTATTTTTATATCTTCTGGTTCAACTTTGGTAATTTATACATTTCTAGGAATCTGTCCATTTCTTCTGAGTTTCCTATCCTATTGGAGCAAAGATTCTCAAAGTAGGTAGTAATGATCTTTTGAATTTCTGTAGGATCTGTGTCATGGAAAAGTGATTTCATCCTTTTCATTCCTTATTGCATGGATTTGAGTTCTTTCCTTTCTTTTTTTGATAAGGTTGCTAGGGGCTTATCAATTTTATTTATTCTTTCAAAGAACCAGCTCTTTGATTAACTTATTTTTTTTAGAGTTTTCTTTGTCTCATTTGCATTAATTTCTGCCCTAAGCTTTATAATCTCCTCCCTTCTTTGGGCTTTGAGCTTGACTTGTTCTTCTTTCTCTAAAAGTTTGAGGTAGCATTAGGCTATTTATTTGTTCTCTTTCTGTTTTCTTTATGTGTGAGTTCATCACTATAAATTTCCCTCTGAGGACTGCTTTCATTGCATCCCACAGATTCCTATAAGTTGTATTTGCATTTTTGTTTGTTTGTAGGTATTTTTTAAGTTCTTTCTGTAACTTCTTCTGTGACATATTGGTTATTCAGGAGGTTGTTGTCTAATTTCCAAGTGTTTATGGAGTTTTTGGAATTCCCTTTGTCATTAATTTCTAATTTCATTGCACTGAGGTCAGATAATATACACGGGATAATATAAATTCTTTTGCATTTAGGTAGGTATGGTCTATGTAGGATGTGTCTATTTTAGAGAAAGTCCCATGTGCAGCTGAGAAAAATGTGTATTCTGATATTGTGGGGTGGAACACACTGTATACATCTACTAAGTCCATTTGTTTGCACATTTCGTTCAAGTCTGTTATATCTTTGCAGAGTTTTAGTATGGTTGACCTGTCTCTTTGTGTCAAAGGGGTGTTTATGTCCCCTATTACAATAGTGTTATTGATTATTTGGTTTTTTATGTCTGTTAAGATTTACCTTGTATGGTTTGGCACTCCAGTATTTGGTGTATGCATGTTTAGGATTGCTATCTTTTCCTCTTGCAGCTTTCCCCCAACTAATATATAGTTGCCTTCCTTGTCTCTTGATTGTTTTCAGTTTGAAGTTTACATTGTCTGCAAACATAATAGCTACCCCTGCTTTTTTCTGGAGACCTGTTACATGGAGAATTATTTTCCATCCTTTGAATTTCAGTCTGTGGATTTGCTTTTGAGTAAAATGTGTTTCCTGTATACAGCATATTGTGGGATTTTGTCTCTTAATCCACTCTGCCAGTCTGTTTCTTTTGACTGGTGAATTGAGGCCATTTACATTAATGGTTATAACTGTTATACGGCTTATTGTTGTCATGCCATTTACTTGCTGTTGCTTTCCTTCTTTTGCTGTTTAATTGCCTGTTCTGTTTAAGGGTTCCTTTCTATTGTTTAGTACACTTTTTTTTTTTTTTACCCGGTACCAGGGATCGAACTCAGGACCTTGCGCTTGCCAGGCAAGCGCTTATGCCACTGAGCTATACCCCCAACCCCGTTCCTTTCTATTGTTGTTCTTGAGCTTGTGGTCTCTTTTTTCTCTGTCTAGAATATCTTTTAGTACATTTTGTAATGTTGGTTTGGCATTCATGAAGTTCTTCAGTTGTTCTTTGTCATGGAAATACTTTCTTTCTCCATTGAATTTGAAGGATAGTTTTGTAGGATACATCAGTTTGGGTTGGAAGCTGTTTTGTCTCAGAATCTGCAATACCTTGCTCCAAGCTCTTCGTGATTTCATGGTTTCTGTTGAGAAGTCTGCTGTGATTCTGATGGGCTTTTCTTTATAGGTGATGTGTTTCTTTTCTTTAGGAGCTTTTAATATTGTGTTCTTTTGCTGGATATCTGGGATCTTGACTATTATATGTCTAGATGTGGTTTTATTTGGATTGTGGCTCATTGGAGTTCTATATGTTTCATTTACCTCCACATCAGTATCTTTTACTGTGTTTGGGAAATTTTCTGCTATTATTTCTGCAAATGTTCTTTCTATGCCATTTATATTGCCTCCTGCTGTTTCATTGAGTCCTATTACTTGGACACTATTTCTCTTGCAGCTGTTGGATTGATTTTTCCTGGTTCCTTGATGACTTTAAGAGATCCTTCCTTTCACAGTCATTAGCTGTCATGCTGTCTTCAAGATCTGAAATTCTATCTTTGGCTTCAATCAAGCGGTTTTGCAAGCTTTCAATGGAAGTTTTCATTTCCTGGAAGTCTCTTTGAGTCTCTTTCATGTGTTCTAATTCTTTCCTAAATTGCTCATGTAACGTTTCCATTTGTTGCCTTTGATCTTCTATTCTTTTATCTGTTTCTTCTCTGTATGTGTGAAACATTTTTCCATTATTATTTTCATTTCGTTTTTTGCCTGAGAGATTATTTCAGATTTAATCTCTTTTATGGCCTGATGGAGTTGTTTCTTTACTTCAGATGTGGTCATTTCAGAAATGTTAGGTATGTGGCTTCCTAGTTCTCCTATGTCATTGTCTCCTGTACTTGTTCTGGGTGGAGTTGTGTTCTGAGACTGTATTTTACTCCTATGTCTTGTCATTTTGAAAATCATATGACAAGTGCTGAGCTACAAAATACCCAGGCAGCTCCCAAAGGACTCTAGGGATCTTAGTTTACCTGGATATCAAGCTAAGCCAAGGTGGTAGCAGACTGTGGACCACTGGGCCCAGGGACCTCAAGCAGTTGCTGGGTTGCGCAGGTTAGACCACACCTACAAATGTGGGGGAGTGCTGGGCTTCAGTACCAGGGTCTCCAGTCCATGGACAGGAAGCATGTGGGCCTCAGCCTCGAAGCTGATGGTGGTTAGGCAGAGGCCACTGCTTCAGGATCCTTGGGTAGCTGGTCAGGGGAGAGCAGGCCTCACTTCCCAACCCTGAGGACCCTAGAACCTGAGGCTGTTTCTATACTACAGGTCTGAACCACCAACAAAGATGGGCCCTCCCAGTCCAAGCTCCTTCCTAACTCTAAGGCATGCAGCAGAGCCCAGGTACAGGCCTTACCAGAGAAAAGTTCTGCCGAAATATGTGCTGCTCAGGTGGAGCCGCAGGCCGGTCTTCCTTGCTGGCCAGAAGCCTTTTGGTTTATACAGGAAGAATTAATCCTGCCTTAGATTCATAATTCCTTAAGTGTGGGTGTCTTTGTTTATTTTTCCATTAAACAAATGATTGTTGGTCCCATACTGTGTTCCAGGTATGTTACAATGATCAATAAACCAAAGTACCTGACTTCATGGAGTTTATTTTAATATTGTAAACATTTACAGTCATTTATGTTTCCTGCAAATGTGCTTATGTGTTGCCTAGATTTACATCTCAGGTGCATTAAGATTGATACTATGGTCCTTGTGTTTGCAGAATAAATTTGTTTTGGATGATTGAATGAGGAATAAAAAGAAACAATGAATATTTGAAGAGTGATTTGGCATGATTCTTTGTATTTTGGCATAAGGGTGAAAGTATTGATTTTGGAGCTGTATTTTTCCAAGTTCAAATCATGTCTCTACCACTTTCTGCCTTGCAACCTCAGATAAATTACTTAGCCTTTCTGAGCTGATATTCTTTTATTCAATAGGGTTGACCTTTGAGTGTCGTAGAGATTAGAAACAACATTCAAAAGCTGCCTGCCAATGTGTGATGGGTATAAGCAGTAAGTGTGCCATCTCCTATGTATTATGTATATTATTTTCCACAAACTTCAGATATAAAATACAGGCTGAAAGTTTTATAGTCTATTTGTCTTTAGAAACCTAAAAATTGACAGATAAAAGCATTCATGGCCCATCCAATACCTACAATTTTAGTCCAAAAGAATGCCTGAGAGACATGTCATGGGAGGACCTCACTTTTTCATTTGCCTCTGGATCGATCTGCAAGGCATGGTGCAGTCTGGGTTCTTTTAGCAACTGTTTACCAGCCACAGCTGAAACTGTTCTGAAAGCCCATGTTAGCTGGACATCTGTAATCACAGCACTCAGGAAACTGAGACAGGAGAATCGCTGTGAGTTCAAGGCCAGTTTGAACTGCATAGCAAAACCCTGTCTCAAAAAGACCAAAAAATGAGCTGGAGATCTAGCTTAGCAGCATAGCACCTGCCTGGCAAGTATGAGGCCCTGAGTTCAATTTTTGGTACGCATTAAAGAAAGGAAGAAAGCCCATTTTGTTTTCTACCAGTACCACCTCTTGGAGCTGTTTATTCTCAGTATGGAGTAAGTGGTAAATTAGGAAACTTAAGGGTCTCCCTTGTGCATGTTTTTTTAGCATGAGTCCACTATAACTGATAAGGGTTGAGGTAGCAGGTTACCTGTGGGTCTACATGTGTGGAGGAGAGTCATGGCTTGAATCTCAGATCTTCTGCCTATAGCTGCATGCCCATGGGCAATATGTGGGTTAAGGTTCAGTTTCTTCCTCTAGGAATTGATGATGAGTGCCTACATGAAAAGTAAGGTGAAGTGCTCAGCACAATTCCTGTGACATAGCAAGCACTCCATAAATAACAGGGAAAATACTAGACAGTCATAGTAAAGCACCCAGTTGTTAACCATGACAATTACAGTTATGTATTTATACTCTTATTTCATCAGAGTGTTTGTCTGTTTTTTTATTAGACTCAAAATTTGAAATAGGAAAACTATGCCTTTAAATGTCTATATTATTCCATGGTATTATCTATTATGAAGCGGTGTTCAAATGTACATATAGTGTTTTTTTACCTAGTGGCAAATGAGAATGCACATTTTCCTCATGTGACTATTTTCTTAACTTTCCCTAGTTTATTCAACATTTCCCTATATCAAAAGGTCCTTGTGTTCTTTCCTATGAGACTTGGTAAAAAGTATTCTGTGTGTTCTCTTCACATGGTCTGGTTCTCAGAAGAGTTTTATGTTTTTTAGCTTGTTAAGCAGTGGTCTTCTTAACCTCTCATCACCCCAGATTTGTTGGGTTCTAATGCTTTTAGTTTTTCAGGTAACTAGAAAATTATTTCTGACTGGAACTCCCTAGGCTGTGGATACTGCAAAATATTTTCTGGGTATGTCTGTATATGTGCATATGTAGATGTGAGTTTATGTCTTCTATTGAAAACAAACATACCTCATAGCATTTCTCAGCCTCTGTAGGAGGAAAGAGACATAGAGCACTGGGTAGCGAGGGCTTGTGCTCCCTCGTCAGAGGGGAGGCCGAAGCAGCAGCTCCCACCAAGCACGTGCAGGTGACTTCTGAGACTGAGGGTGGCTTCCTGCTGTGCTCAACTTCCTCCTTGCAAGGAGCTTTCCCCGGCTGAGAGATTCTTAGTGGAGCACTTGGAAGCTGCTTTTTCCTTCCTTGCCTTCAGTCCTGTGCTTGCGCTTTGCTCAGTTTTTCTTAAAGTACAAGGCTTGCTGTTCCTTTTCTTGTCCTGACAGCTTTTATGTGAGACTGAAGCTAGCTTGGCTCTTCCCTAAGTCTGAGTCCCTTGTATAAAACTTCTAGCTTGGTGCTTGTCACAAAGGGTCACACTCAGATGTCCTTGGAGGTCAGCTGTGAGGATTCTGTTTTTGAGCAACAGGAATTAAATTCTTTACTTCTGTAAAGAATACTTATCTCTTCATTTTTCTGGAAACTCAGCCCTCCTAACCCATCTTTAGTTTTCCACTTGTGGTTCAGACCCATGAACATGAAATAATTGTCTTCAGTTTTTACTTTAAAAACGTCACCACAAGCCCTCAGAGCCTCACAGAATAGAGTGACTGAGGCAAACTACAGAGGAGTCCACTCTGCACTCCAACAGGAGCAGCCAGGCATTACCACGGAGAGTGTGATGCCTGTGGTCAGAGATCCCCGTGTTTTCTGTGAGATCTTTCAATTTACAAACATTGAAAAGACTTTTAATATGTTAAAATGCTAAGTCAGAAATCCCTGCATCGGTCCCAGTGGGACACAGCAATAGCCCTGCCTTGGCACCCAGGTCACCATGTTCAACCTTGGCCATCCTACAGAGAGTGCACAGTTCTGTGTTTCCACCTGTTCCATAGTGCTCCAGTTCTAGTGGGGAAAAGCAGCCAAGATTACAGTTAGAGGTCTCATTTCCCCAGATTGTTCAAATGCCCTTTTTGACTCTGTGGTACTCTCTTCTGAACAGCAGTCCTCGGAAGGATTCCCAAAGATATACGGGTTCGTTGTTTTTCACTTAGTATTGAAGCCTTAAGGGGTTTTGTGTGTTCCTTCTCCTTTCCATTTGGCATGCACTACTTATGCTTTAAAAAAAATTAAAGTGACATGCAGTGAGAAGTTACTGGAGCCTCAAAGTTGATTAATATCAATTACTTTCTCGTGTCTAATAACCCATGCCTGGGAAACACAACTTGTTTGTTATAAATACCCAATGCCAAGTCAAGAATAAACAGCTCTTTGTTTTCGTCGGTATTTACACCATCATTTTAACTACTTTGACCCTATTCAGGGAGGTAATGAAGAGCTGGGTGCCAGTGATGTTGATAAACTGTGGCAATTTCTGCATTGTGTCCTTATAGCTGCCTCTGCTCCAGCCTCCATTATTTAAATTGCTAGTCTTTGTAGTCATGCCATTAACTGGAAATGCAGCAAGATGACACATAGGAACAGGGCCAGCAGGACACTGTTAGCCCTTCTTACTGAGTGCCACATTCTGGGATGCGAAGCAACAGGCATAAAAAGGAAACACACAAAGCAACCTCCTAAGGCTTCAATACTCATGAGTTCTTTGCAGCAGTTGGAGGGTGATTTTGAGTTCCCACTTGCTATTTTTTTTTTTTTTTTGCACATTAGTCGAAAACCACAGATAATGTTCCAGGCTTTAAAAGTTCAATGTTATATTATTTACTGAAGTAGAAAATATCAAAGCAGATCACAGGGTATTTTATTCTTCCAGGATCAGATGCAAAAGAGTGTGGAAATGGGAGGGTAGGATATGGGATCTGAATAAAGTAACTGTCCAGAGTCACTTGACTCTAATAAATATCATTTTTAGAAAGTACATATTTTATTATATACAGCCCCAAAAGGCCAAGGAGCCTGTCAGTCTTCATTACTTGATTAAGACTCACAGTTAATGTAGTCCTTGCATATGCAAGTAGCAAATACTTTCTTTTGATCTAGCAGCATTCACTCCGTGCATCCTAATCCATCTGGGGAACCTCTTACACAAACGTGGCCTCTGGCCACTTGTTCAAGACCTACAGAGAGGGAGGGATTGGAGGAAGTCTTTGTTATTCAATGTTTTCTTTAGAAAACCTAGAATTCCTTTTCTGCAGGATGTAATCTATTGCAACATACTGTTTTCCTTGGAAAACTGTGTCCATCGTTTGTGGGAGCCTTTATATTACAAGTAGAAAAACTGGGGCCTGTGTGTGTGTATTGGAAAGAGGGGAAAGTTATACTTTTACTTTCTTTCTCTCTTTCTTGTCATTTTCCTTATGAATGTATACATAAAAACAAGTGTACATTTTGTATTAGGTAATATGTATTTGTAAATACATATAATATGTATTTGCAGGGATAAAGAAATGAAGACTTCTATTTATTGGATTTTGCTCTCTGACTGGACTTGGCAACTTGGTTTCTGCAGAATATGTTCGATGGAGTGACAGAAATCCAAGTCAACTGGCTTAAAATAGAAATGTTAAATGTAGATAAAAATAAGGCTATGCAACAATTCAGCATGAGTGAGAACCAAGGTTCTTTTCATTATTTATTTTTTCCTGCCCTCTGTCAGCATTACTTCACAGGGTTGTCCTCCTGAGGTTCAAGGTTGGCTACCGTGCTTCCAGACATCCTTAGATACCAGTACATAAAGGCCAGAAGCAAGCACGAGTACCTATCCTTCCATGCAGCCTTTGTTTTTTTTTAAGTATGAAGAAAATATTGTCTGAAGCCACCCAGCAATTCTCCCTCACAGCTGACTGGACAGAATTTCAGGCCACCCCTGGAAACAACCCTTTGCAAGGGTAATAGAGCTGCGAGGCCTGCCCTCCGCTCATCCAGCCGCCAAGCTGTAAGCCCTCACGGAAGGGTCCTGCTTCTTGTTCTTGGGTATGGGGTGTGAGCAGTCAAAATCTGAACAAAACCACTAAGCCAGGTCCTATTTGGAAGGAAGGGGAAGGGCAAATCACTATTAGGAACTCAACACTTGCTCATTCAGTTTTCCCAGCAACTGCACACCAGAGATCCAGCACATCTAGAGAGGTGAATGATCTCAACTAAGTCATAGAGCTAAAGGGAGACTGAGTTTAAATCCAAATGATTCGGAGTCTAAGGTTTTGGATCTTGGCAGAGACTAAACAAGGAGGGAGATATTCAAACAACAGAGTGATGGTGTCACTGGAATGCTCAGGGAGGATAATAATGGGTTTGTTTAGCCTACAAATTGGTAATAATGTTATATTTTTATTCTAAAATAACATAGACATCAATACAATTTAGAAAATATAGAGCAATATAAGGAATAAAATAAATATACATAGTAATTTCATTATTTAGCCATAACCACTATTAACATTTTAGGATATTTCATTTTTATCTTTATATACATATATTCTACTCCAACATTCGAAAAGTAATTATTTATCACTTTCTGTATAGATAATATGCCAATACATAAATATGTACAAATAAGAATTCTAAGCATATTGGAAACATACTGTGTTCCTATCCAACATCGTGTAGTCTTTCATGTATTGCTGTTCCATTTAACTTTATATTATGTCTATTTTCTGTGTTTTTCTATAAATTAATTCTTCACAAACATTTTTAATGACTGCTTAGACATCCATTTTAGAGACAATAAAATCTATCAGACAAGTCTTTATTTGTTTTTTCCCCTTTCTCTTTATGGGAAATAACACAGTAAGTTAGAATGGTATCTCTTTGAGCACACTTTAATTATTTCCCAGGAATATAGTATTTGAAAGAATAGGTTAAAGAGCAAATACTTTGAAGGTGTGAACATTTGAAGCATATTGCCAGTTTGCAACCCAGATATATTGTATGGGCTGCTTTCCTGACAACAATGTGTGAGAGTGTTTTGGCTTTTTCTTAATAGCTTTTAGCTGGGAATATATTTTTTATTTCATTTGAGTAGCTTGGAAGTCTTATGTTATGACTGTGTATTATACAGATAAATTATTGCTGTGACCCATTTCCATTCTCTTAAGGGGGTTGCTGAGAGTTCATTATGCTTCTCATATTAATTGTACAAGGCCAAAATGGAATCTCCTACCTTATAAGGTACTGAGAAAAATCATAACAACTTGTGTTGAAATGATGTTTGACATTACATCTATATGTAAATTGAAATAGAAATCTCTATAAGTGTTAGTGCATTGTTAAAATGTTCAGATAAATTATTTGGTTTATCAATAAATAATTTTAACTTTTATGATAATGGAGAGGAGAAAAGGTGGTATGAGACTTTCTGAATATGCCATTAATTCATTCTCTTGTAGCCAAGATAAACAGCATCATGAATTAAATGATAGAACATGGCTCGACAGGCTGTGTCAGCCTAGGAAAACTGGTGCTCTCTACCTGGTGTTGCTGAAGAGGAGGTGCCCCAAAGGCCCTGGAAGAAGGCCACTGGCAATTGTCATGCAGCTGTTCAGTAGAGAAGAGGGGAAGGTCGTATGTACAAGTCTTTTTTCCATATTCTTGGATAGGACTGGGGAGACTGTTTTGGTTCTTAGCAGTTTACAGAGACAGAGACCAAGTAGAGATATCTGCGATATGCAAATTTCCACACAAGATTGTCCATCTCAGCAGAGGGTTTTATAAGTGATTTTCACTGGCTTGCCAAACGTTTTCAGTGGCTGACACCATACTGGACTACAAGGCACAGTATATTGAATTACTGGACTAAAAGGCACAGTATGTTGAATAACTCCCTTTTCTCTCAACTTCTCTTTCTGCGCTGGGCTCTATTTTCTAGTACTCATCCTAGCACTGACCTGCTGAACCCTCCTTCTAATGCCAGAATTTATTCATTCATTCACACATCAAATATTTATTGGCTAACTTCTCTGTGTTTGGTTCCATGCCAATGAAAATGCCCATTTCTTTCCTGGATTACTTGATCAACTTGTATGACTACAGTTGTCTGCCCTTAGATTTGACTGAAAGATCTCCATTTTGAAGAGTACTATTTTCATATTTCTTTGTCATTTACTAGAGTTCCTCCTAAGCATCTGCCATGTATGAAGCACTAGGTTAAATTCTGAGCATACAAAGAGATTTAAATCATGCAGTGATGGTAGGAAAAGATGGCATTATTGAGTGTGCAGTTGGATAGTACTCTTCTGCTGTCCAGACTGTCTTTTCTTTTTTAATATTTGAAGTTACTCCCTTAATTTAGTTGGGAAAGAGTTACAATATAGAGAACAGTGCTGGATTTTCTTACTGTATTTAGCAACTGTGTGTTCTAAAAGACTAAAGAAAGCAGAGTAGTCACCTCTAATAATAATCCCTAACCATTACTGCGTTAAAATCACCTGGAGATTGTGAGAAAAAAGCAAGATGTTCATATGCTAATTATATCAGAATATTTTGGGTGTGCAGGCTAGCAATACAGGTATTAGTTTATTTATTTATTTATTTTCTTTAAATTTTTTTTTTATTTTAAGAACAAAAGAATGGAAACATATCAACAACCAAACAGACACAAAACAGAGTAACACCAAAACAATAAAGGAAATTCAAAATTATAGAGAAGATAGTAGGGAATTAACAATGGTTGCTCTATTACATAATGTTATCTTCACACTTGTTACTCAGTTATACAAATAAAGGCACATATGATTAATCAAACATTTTCTCCTCCCTCATTTCTGTTGTTCTCCCACCCAATCAATAGTCTTGTATTTTATAATAACTGTACTTTTTGGTTTTATTCATTCCTTTGGGTTCTTACATTGGGAAGACACATGGCTGCTTCAAATTATGCTACAACATACATGGGTCCCCACAAATTGCATGGCCCTAGGTGGAAAAGCACCCAACCTCAATGATGATACATAGACAGGGGCCCAGGCACACTATGATCAGCACCCCACTAACAAGCCCTCAAGGCCCCTGGGGGTCCTGTTGGGTCGGCAGGGTTGCCCCTCCGTACCATCAGATTCCACCCTGATGCCGCGCACCCCGGGCCCTGGTCGAGTTCACATGGTTGCCCACGCGCACTGCCAGGCTCTGCCCATCCCTGCACACCCAGGGGCCTGGTTGAATCCACAAGGTCTCCCCCATGGACCGCCAGGCTCTGTCCGTCACCGTGCACCTGAGGGCCCAGTCCAGGTCCTCAAGATTTTCATGTAGCATGTGGGAAACCCGCCTCCCCCCACAGGCTGCTGAGCTTCCTGTCAAGGCCCCTGGAGTCCCCTGATAGGCCACCAGTGTCTGCCTGCAGGCTACCTATCACTCTTTGGAGGCTATCCCCGCCCAGCTAGAGGACTGGGTCTGCACCCTACTTCCAGGTCTTTGTCTCCTCCCACCTCTCCTTCTCCAATGCTGCTGCTCCCCACCCCTTACACAGCCAGTCATTGGGCACACTAACGATGCTGGGCACAAGTGGCATGAAGTCTCTCCCACTTGTGCTCACTGAGGTAGTCCAGGGTGTGTGCTAAGTTTAGTTATTAGTTCTAGGAGACAATTGGAGGAATTTCTCAGGTCTTCTGTGTAGAGTATATTGTCATCTCTCGGTCTCCAGGACTGCTGCTTTTTGTATAATTTGTTGCTATGGGTTCATAGAAGATTCATATATGCAAGCAGTATGAAATTGCTCTTGGTTCTCATATTAGTAGTTTAGAGTAGGTCCTGAAGCCCATGGGCTCAGCCCATTGCTGTTGGGAACACATGTTGGGTGCAAGGGGTGCTGAGTCTCAAGGTGCTCACAGAGGGAGTTCAGGGTGGGAGCTGAAGCCCAGTACCAGAGCTCATGTTTCCTGCTTGGTGTTGGAGTGAGAAGGGTGCAGAGCCATCTGGTCTACCTCCATCTGCACCTCATTCTTATTGTTGTGCTTTAGTTCCCATTTGTTCATTGGCTGGATCCCTGGGTATTGCCATGACCCTAGGGTTGCTGCCACTGCTCTCTGCTGCTTTCTGCTGGTATTTGCCCTCACAGGGGAGAGATAGGAGGCCACAGCCTCCTGGCAGGTGCAGCGCTGAGTGTGATGGGCTGTGTACTGGTTGCTTTGTCTCTGCCTTGCCTCAGGGTGCTGATTAGAACCAGTTGCAGCAGAGTGGGTATTCTGTTTTAGTGGCTGTTGTAACTTTTCGTTGTCAAGCTGGGTTCAACAACACCTCCCAACTGCTGCTGCTTCTTTTCTGGGCTGCACTTTCTCTGCTCTAGTTTTGGCAAAGCTCTCAGAATTCTACTCTCCTCTGGCCGAGTTGGGAGACTCCTGTAAGCATGGGCCTCTGAGGCTGAAGCTGTGAGTGTAGGAATGGGGGAGCAGGCCATCGGTGTGTATGGAGTGGTGACTTCCTCTTTCTCCTCTACCTCGTCCTCTAACTGCACCATGGCGGCCGCTCAAGCTTTTCCTCAGGGAGGGCTCTGTTTGCTCTTTCTGAAGCCTTCAATTCTCATTTCAAATCCTTCCTGGGACCAGGGGACCCGCTTCCCTCCTTTTTGTCTTTCTCATGTTGCTATAATCCAGTATCTGGATGGTGATCCTCCAAGAGGATCTTTCTCTGCTGCTTACCTGGTTGCCATCTTCCTGGAAGTTCCTATTTATTTATTTTTAATATTACATTCATCATAGGGAATTTGTATCAGCTTATTTATTTATTGTTTGTCTGTTTGTTTTTCTTGCCACTATCAGAGAGTGATTCATCTCCAGTCCTTTTTATCTTTTGAGATAAGGATTCTCAGAGTCTCTAAGTTGCCCAGCCTTGGCTGGAACTTGATGTCCTCCTACCCCAGCCTTCCAGAATGCTGGTATTATAGGTGTGTACCAATCAGTGTTTTTCAAAATCTTGAGCTGATTCCAGTATGCTGCCAAAAATGAGAAGCAGCAGCCTAGAAAGTGAAGGGACATTGAATTTCCACCATTCACCTGGTAGAACCACTTCACGCTACTGCATTTTCCAGCAAGCCTATGAGAAAACAGTCCATGGCTAGATGGTTTGAGAAATTCTCTCCTTGGAAGTGCACAGCACTTGTATTTTCACTTGTATACTTGTATTTTCAGGATGCTAAGGAGTCTTTCCATAACAAAAAAGAAAAATCTGTTGACTTTTGGTGAAATTTTTTTTTAATTTAGGTTTGGTATATGATCTCTCCCTTTGTCTCTCTTTTTCCATTAAGAGTTTCACTGAATACATTCAAGAAATGACTAGACTGTGTGAGAGCTGGTTATTTACTTTGGGTATGTCTTCATTTTTTTTGTTTTTCAGTTCTTAGGACTGTATTCTGCTTTTTTTCTCATTACTTTCTCAATAGGTGTAGGCCATTATAGAGGTAAAATGATGAGGTTTTGTGGGCTCTTTCAAACAATGTAAAATGAGGTTGCACTGAGAAAGACTGGTATCTTTCTCATTTTCTGTCATAGTGGGTCTCAAAGTGCAGTCCTTAAACTGGAAGCATAACAGTGTACTGGGGCAGAAAGCAGAATTATTCCCTCTCCCTACAGCAATGTCTCTAGTCAAATCCCCAGAACCTGCAAGTATCTTATTTTACTTGCCAAGAGAACTGTGCATATGTGATTAAGATTATGTACCATGGGGACATAGCTCAGTGGAAAAAGTGCCTGCCTGGCAAGCACAAGGTCCTGAGTTCAAACCCCAGTACCACAAAAAAAAAAAAAAAAGATTATGTACCATGACATGAGAATCAGTCTAGATTGTCCAAGTAGGCCTAATTTTGTCACATAAACTCTTACAAGTAAAGAACCTGTCCAGAGGATGCAGTCAGAGGTTTGGTGGTAGAAGAGGCAGGTGAAATTCAAAGCATGAAAAGAACCCAACCCCTCAGACTAGATGGAAGGGAAGGATCTACATGCCTAGAAATATGGGCTCCCTTTAGAATTTGAGGATGACTTTTAAACCTGAAAATCAATAAGGAAATGAGGACTCTAGAACTCTGCCAGCAACCTGAATGAACAAGGCAACGAATTTTCCTCTAGAGCATCGAGAAAGGAATGCAGCCTGCCTCCACTCTGATTATAGCCTGATGGGACCTGTGTCAGAGTAGTAACATAGTGAGCTTGAGTTGTTTTAATCTCCTAGTGCCGGTAATTTGTTCCATCACTTACAAAACACTAATAGACCTGGGAACTTGTCGAAATGTACATTTCAGGGTTCATCTAGACCTAAGTGAATAAAAATTGGAAAAAAAACCTCTGTAGTCTATTTTAATGGATGGTCCAGATGAGTCTAACATGTTAAAATCTGAGAACTACTGCCATACGATAATAGAATCCTCAGATATTAAGTAGGCACATAGCTATGCAGGACAAGGAGCGCATCCCTTTTTTTTTTTTTTTTTTACATTTGGATTCAGCCAGGTACCTAATTTCTGGTTCACCGATTGTGTAGTAAAAGGTTAACTCAAAGGTCTTGGAAAGATTGGCCTTGACTAACTCCAGGGAAATAACCTTTGTGATCTTGAAATACCCTGCAGGGAAAGGGTGTCCTTTGTTTACCTGAGGCTTTGGGCCTTGCCCTGTAGTTTACACTGACAAGGTGATTTATGGCAAATGCTGGTTTCTGTTTGCCTGAGGCCCTGGACCATGCTGCTGCTGTTTGACCTCTGGAAGGCCTGGAGACTGGTAGTTACACTTCATTTCTGTGTGACTAGACTCCAAACAAAAAAATACAAAACAAAACAAAAACTGTAGACACCAAGGAGTGGGTGGACTTCTCAGGTTAATATTTATTGTGTGTTGTCATACATAGTTGTTTGGAAGAATTAAGAACTATCTGAGTGATTGCACTGGTAGAGGACAACTGCAAGCTTGAACCTGCTTTTTCGTGGATTTGTCTCTAGGTATCTTTTCCCTTTGTTGATTTTAATCTGTACTCATTGTAACAAAGCATTTCCATGAGCACGCAACTTTTCTGGGTTCTCTGTCATTCTAGTGAATTGTGAAATGTAAGCATCATTGCGCGGTCTTTTCTGGTTCAGATGTAGGCAGAAACTTTCTGAGCAATTTCCTGGACACGTTCATGAAAAAGATGCACCATACCGCATTGGCCCCATCTAAATTCAGTGCAGCTGTGTCAGGCACTTTCCATGTGTTCCCAAGGTCCTTGAATTCTGCTGAGCCATTTTCTTGATGAGGTTCCAACCTAAAGCTGAAGGCCTCCCACCCTGTGCATAGGTTTGGTCTGAGAATTAATGCCTCCAGGGCACTGCTCAACAATGGGGGCAAGTGCTGGTAAATTCTGCCAGTTAGATGGAAGTGGTAAGGTGTGTTCTGCATAGTTCCCAGGGTGGTGCCTGGAACATCAGTAATACCATGTTTTATTGGGTGTTCCTTTGTTTTCTTTCAGTTCTTACCCGTTTCCTTTTATCTTCCCAGTTCACTACCTCAAACCTATGCTTTTGATGCTTGTCTCAGGCTCTTCTTTTAGGGCTGCCCAAACTAGGAAGACACTTAAAGATACAGGGTGTAGAATTTCCTCTTTATTTTGAACTGGGATCCAGACATTATAGGTTGTTGGTGGCTTTTGACTATATTAAGAAAAGCCTTTCTTTAGGAGGGAGAAGTGGTAAATTGGAAGGCATTTGGTCTGTACTGAATTTGTAGACTGCTAACTTACAAACATGTTAATGAAGAGATTAAACCCTTTTCTATTTAACCCACTATTCATTTGTAGAGAAGGGGATGTAAAAGGGAGGCTCACATGCAACTCAACTAATTCCCATGCCATAGGTAATGGTATATAGAGACTTCGGTTTGTCATGAACTGGACAGTAAATTGTCCTGGACCTTTGTCATCACAGTGATTGAGGTTTGATTGTATGAGGGGGTAAACATTTTTTTTGTGGGAAGGGCAATAGACGAGGTCTCAAGCAACTTAATCTGGGTATTTACCTCTAAGGTTTATGTGTATTAAGTGTTCTTGGATTGGACTTCTTGATCTCAGGGTCTGTCTGGATTTTTATGTGCCATGATTCTATGACTTTAAAGTATTTAGAAATTCACTTTAAGAAATAAAATAGTCACTATGAAATGTAAATGTAGGGACACCATCTCTAACTTTGCATTTTAACATTTCTTTACTGACAAAATGATGGGCATATATTATTTAACCTGTGTGTGTGTGTGTGTGTGTGTGTGTGTGTGTGTGTGTTCAAATGACTCAAGAGGCAGCAGCCCTTTGAGGCAGTGTTAAAGTTGGTCATAGCACTTTCTGTGAAGACTGAAACTTTCCTTGAATGTTGGGAAATATTTATTAGACTGTCTTCACCTGACAGTGATTTTTTAGGCTGATAGGAACCTTCACATGTTCTTTTCCTTTGCCTGCATGGTACCCAATCAGTCTATATAATGAGACAGGCCAAAGGATAGGGAATTATGCCCCAGGACAGTCTTTGCTTTGTCATTTGGCTCTGCATGCAGAAACCACAATTCATGTGATGGGGAATGATATATGTTGGCAGCGTAATGAGCCCGGGATTGTTGGATAGCCCAGATATACACTGTGACCTTTGCTGGATGGAAAGTGTCAAACTTGGGCACATGCATATCAGCTGTGGATAAAGACTCCCCTTTGGGGAGTCACAGGGTCATGAATTTTATCTCTAGGCAGCATATATGCAGTTGCCTGGCAACTGTGAGAGCAGTTTAGTCCTTGTTGTATGATCCTGTGAAGGATTTCATCCATCTTAAAAAGCTAACAGCATAATTTAAATTTTTGAAGCAGAGTGTGGGTGTTCTCAAGTGGCAGAGCCTTATCTCACATCTAGTTACAAACTCTAACTGCGTAAGCTTGATGTTGCTGAAGTTTTTCCGCATTAGGTGCTGCATTAGTTTTTCTGCAATAGATGCTGCAAACAAACGGTGGAACTCTGCAGTGAGGTTAAAAGAGAAATCCTTTTTTTTGGAATATATTCAGTACCAAGGATTAAAAAATTCATGTAGTAGTGGTCTAAAACAAGGATCTTTACCATTTTTGCACAAGAAGCATTGAAAGCAGTAATCTCAGGGTTCAGGTAGCTGCTCAGTGAGGATCCAAGCTCCTTCCATGCCTCGTGCCCACTCTGCTGGTATGCTGGCTTTCATCCTCAGGCTAGCCTCATACCCACAGAATGGCTACCAGCACTCTTAGTACCGTGGTGTCCCAGATAGAGAAGAGGGAAGGAGGCAAAAAGTCTTTTTTGGTGAGCCTCTTTCTTTCAGGAAAGCAAATCTTTTAAAAAGTTTCTTAGGTGTCTTTTTAGTTTTCTTTAGTTAGGTCTGGATCACTAGTCCATGGCAAAGGACAATTTACCTGCTCTCACTGGCCCTTGCCAGTCAAATTTTAGCATCTCAAAAAGGGGTGGACCTATCTGCCCTGAGCACAGTACCACCTTCCAACCACATGAGAAAGGTCAAGTACTGTACGTTGTTAGTACCAATGATGAAGGACCAATGGCTGCCAGAAGGGCATGTCATGCTGTTTTACCTCCCACATTATTGCTTAGGCAGGGAGGTCACAGTTACAAACACCCTCAAAATGTTTTTAAAATGTGGAAATCAGAATTTGGAAATAGGAATATTTTGCACTCAAATTTTATTTTCCACTTCTACTGAAAAAAATTCAGTGGTCTCACAGTCTTTTACTTGCACTATGTGTTTCAGCTCAACTGTCTGGGCACTGGTAGACATTTGTGTTTGTGAACCTGGGTCTCTGGAGGCTTTTAAAGCTAAGTTCAGACATTATGAAACGAGGCTTATAACCAGTATACCAGCTACTATGTTCTTCTCCACCCTTCTCATGTCTGAATTTCTTTTGCTCGTCTGGCATTTGTTTATTTTATACCCCTGGGACGGAGTATCGGACTGTGGTGAAGAGCATGGCTTTTGACATAATACAGAAGTGGCTAGAACCCCGCTAATGCCACTGTCTAGTGTACAGTCTTATTTTCACATCTTTAGATTCAATAATACTGCAGTGAGAACAACTTCCTGTGGCTGATTTGAGAATTAGTGGGATGCTTGGCTCACTTAATACTAATCTTGATGCACATGGAGATAAAGAAGAAGGTGATCTCTCTATGAGTCTGTTAATAATATATGTTAGTCCTTCAAGATACCATTTTGGAACATAAAACATAGCACTTCCAGTGAGTGCAGCTGATGGCTGGCAACTGCGTATATTCTGAGGAGCTAGAAGAGGGCTTTTGACTGACTGTGCTTGACGGGCAGTAACCACCTGGAATAATTTTTTTCTATTCCTTTCAAGATAGAATCAGATCCAACTGATTCATGCCTCCAGGTGACTTATACACTGGCCAGGAATGCACTTCTGCACTCAAGATTTGCTCATTTCTATTCAGGCTGGGGCATATTCTGCATTTATGCAGTCAAAAATGAAGTGCATATTTTAGGCCTGGGGACACAGGAGACAATTCTGGACATCCTAGTGACCTTGGGAAATCATGATTTCCCCACCAAGAAGTCTTTTTTTATTTTAAAGAGAAAAAAATCCCAAAAGTTCAAAAAAGGTAATAGGAGGGCAAAACTAGTTAGTACATTTTTGTATTGTTATCTTTAAATTAGTTACTCAGAGTACAAGATATTGGCATTTAATTGTCTAGACAAACAGTGTTAGCACAAGACTTTCTTTTCAATAAACTAAGAGAAATTAGTAGTATAGCTATCTGAACTATACATATATAGATATATATTCTCTCTTATTGTTTTGCTTTTTCCTTCCTTTTTCTATTCCCTTATCTCAGTTTGTCTTTCCTTTCAAAGTTTCTCCCCATTTTACAATATCTGTTGTGCATTATGGATCTTATTTACTCATTCAGTTTCTCATACTAGTGAGATAGTACAATGTTTACTCATGTGCGTCTGATTTATTTTGTTTATGAGTATGGCCTCAAGTTGCATCCAATTACCTATAAAAGTCTCCAGTTTATCCTTCTTTATGGCTGAGCGGTACTCCATTAAATAAAAAGATAAACTACATCTTTTTTGTCCATTTCTCAGTTGATGGGCATTTGGGTTGTTTCTAAGATTTAGCTGTCACAAATTGTGCTGCTATAAAAATGGATTCACATATATTTCTGTAGTATGATGTTTTTAAATGTTCTGGGAAGATACCCAGAAGGGGAATAGCTGGCTTGAGTGGGACATTTAATCCTAGTGTTTTAAGGAATGTCCAGTTGGATTTCCACAGTGGTTGCACCAATCTAAACTCCTACCAACAGTGGAGAAGGGTTTCTTTTCCCCAATAGCCCTGCCATCATTTGTTATCAGTTGATTTCTTGATGATAGCCATTCTTTCTGGAGTGAGATAGAATCTCAGTGTCATTTTAATTTGCATCTTTCAAATGACCAGTGATGTTGAAGATTTTTTCATATATTTATTTGCTATTTGTATTTCTTCATCTAGTGTGTATTCATCTGAGATGCCCATTTTTGGATTACATTTTTAAATTCAGGAGGTCTGTTTTTTTTTTTTTTTTGAGTTCTTTATATGTTCTTGATAGTAATCCTTTGTCTGAGGAACACCTGCCAAACACTTTTTTCCACATTGTGGGTTGTCTCTTATCTCTGTTGGTGGTTTCTCTTACTATGCAAAAGCTTTTTAATAACATTAGATCACAGTTGTTGATTCTTTGTGATAGTTCCTTGCGATCAAGGTTTTGTTCATAAAGTCTTTGCTTATACCTGTATCCTCAAGATTTTTGCCTATTCTGTCTAGCAGCAGATTTAATGTTTCTATTTTAATATTTAGATCTTTGATCCATTTTGAATTTATTTTAGTACATGGTGGAAGATATGTGTCCAACTTTAATCTTTGTCATGTACAGAGCTAGTTGTTGTAGCACCATTTATTAAAGAGGCGATCTTTCTTCCAGTGAATGTGTTTAGCACCTTTGTCACTAATAAGGTGACTGAGCAAGTCCAGAGTTGCCTTGGCATCTTCTAATCTGTTCCAATGATCTTCAGGTCTGTTTTTTTTGCCAGTACCATGCTATTTTTTTTTTTTATCACAGTAGCTTTATAGTATAATTTCAAGTCAGAGATTGTGATGCCTTGTCTTTGTTCCCCTGAATTGCCTTTACTATTCTAGGTCATTTCTAGTTCCAAATGAAGTTTAGGATTATTTCTCTAATTCTGTGAGATATGCTTTTGGAACCCACCAAAATTCATTTTATTCCATTTTTATTTGTTGGCCTTTGTTCCATAAGGTCCTTCCCTCCATAACTCAATCTAGAGAGAACCAGAGGTCACTACATAAATAAGTCAAATTAGAAAGTTGTTGGGTGAGGCAAAATTGTGTTAGATTTTGAGTTGCTTTATGTCACTCTTAAGATTAGTCAAGTAGATTCTACTAAATTAGGAATCCTAAAGGGAGCCTTTGGGAATTCATTATAACACTACTTTAAATAATTAAATTAAAAATCTTTTGCTTAAGATAGTTACTATGGGCAAAATGTGTGGAGTATAGGTACATATCTCCTTGTGGATATCAATCAATGCAGTAAACTTCAGAATGGGCAGGTTGGAATTCTCAACTATAGATAGAAACTTTTTCACAGAAATTATTTGAAATGCTTAGCAAAATACTCTCTAGAAAAGATAAACTATGTTTATAGTGAAATTCATTGCAGCACTGATATATAGTAGTGAGAAATTTAAAGTAAATTAAAACACACTAACAGAAAGTAGTTAAATACAATATTATATATGTGTATATATATATATATATATATATATACACATTAATACTATTCTGCAACCATTAAAAAAAGCATCCCATATATCTGTGTAAATTGACATAAAAAGACATCAAGCATGTGGCAGAGCAGTATATTTTATAGAGGTGCAGTGGTACCTTGGTTCACAAATTTAATTTGTTCTGTAATTTTGGAAGAGCTGACCATGTTTGTGCTTGTGAAGGAAAGATGGCTGCAGTTGTTTATCATCCAATGTAGAGTTTGCAAGCAAAACCAAAATTTTGCAAAATGCTTTTGTTTGTCAACCAGATTAGTCACAAACTAAAGCATTTATAAACCCAGGCATCACTGTATGTGTAACAGTATATGTCTGCATGCAAAAAAAAAATATATATATATATACATATATCCATAACTGTTAACACTGGCTTCCTTGGGAAGTGAAATTGTAAGACTATGAAGGTAGGGGAATTGGATGCAAGGGAAGGAGGCAAAATTCAATCCTTAATTTACATACCTTTATTCACATACTGTTATAGCTCACACCTGTAAGTAGCATTTTACATTTGTGAAGTTATAATGAAAACATAGCTAGGGAGTTGTAATGTTTCCTCTGAGTAGTGTTGTGTGTTCTGTGTGCTTAAGAGAGGAAACTTGAGAGCCATGTTGCTGAGACTCAAATCCTGGCTGCCTTATTGTCTAGCAAGTCCATGAACTCCTCTAGGCCTTGGTTATTTCATTTGTAAAAGAGGATAATGGTTCCCCTTATCTTAGGTACATTTCTCATTGCTGAGACAAAATACCTGTTACCCAAAGTTGAAGGAGGAAAGGTTTATTTTGCCTCACAGTTTGTAGAGGTTTTAGTTCATAGTCAGCTGGCTCCAGGGCAGAGTGATTTGGCAGAGGGACATCACAGAGGAGAAACAGTTCATGGCAGGGAGAAGGCAGGAAGGCAGCAAAATATCAAAGAAACAGCAAGAAACAAGGGATAAGCAGTAACACTCTTTCTGTCCCTTATATCTTATACAGACTGCCCACCCTTAGAGCGAGTAGCTCTCATCCCAAGTGTAGGGCAGCCTTAATCACCATGAATCAATTCCAGCATTACATCCTTGATCCCAGCAACACACACCCTACATTCAGCCACCTCGGAAAAGCCCCACCTATGACTGCATGAGGCTTTGTGGGGATATCTAGATATAAGCCATAATGCCTCCCTTACAAGCAAAGACCGAACAAGTAACTGTATGTATACCATCTTGCAAAAACCTTAGCTGTTATTGTTAATATTAGGGCAGGTTTATAGAAAATGCAGAAATAACTGAAATGAATTAAAAGATTGCCTTAGGTATCTATAGTATAGGAACTTATGCTATGCAGTGAAATTCCTTTTGTATGACTTAACATGTATACATTTATAAAAATTGAAGGTATGAGAGGAGAAAAGTGATAAGGTTGGGAAACACAGAGGCTCTTACCCAAAACCAAGGTACAAAGCCACTGGACATGAACCAAACTTGTATCATAAAGGGAGCATAAAACAAATTAGCTGAAACTTGTAGATCCCAAGAATCAAAAAAAGGAAAGAAAAGGGCAGGTAGCAGATGTTCAATAGCTTCCTAAATGTTTCATAAACTTCATTCATTTCACTCTTCTTGCCAACTAGTCTACCAATTCTTCACTTCTTATCTCCCGTCTTCTGACAACAAGGCCTGTATTTGACCCAGACTTTATCTCTTTGTGGGACAGCTGATATGACAATAATGTGTAGCTCACTGAAGAGCTGGAACATTTTGCAGAATACTGAACAGTCACTTGGCAATGGAAGAGATACTTAAAGATGAATACCACAAAAAGAAGACACTATGTATGAATTGGCAGGAGTGAGATGAAAACAAGCATTTGGAGGCAAATGCTGAGGATACCAGGAAAACTTGACCTTCAGCTCATGCAGAACCTTGACGCAGGTAGGAAAGTGAGGTGCAGAATCCTCCTGTGTTGCTGCCTTGATGAGAACCAGCCAGGCTGCAAGAACAGTGACTGATTGGCACTGGCAGTATTCCATCTGGAGCTTAATCTGTGCCCATACATCTGTGACAATGGTGTGGTTTCAGAACAGGTTTGTATAATTCTGAAGGCCAACCATCAAGCAAGAAGCCTGAGTTCTAACCACTAGTTACACATCTGGGCCACAGGGCAGTTTCAGAGCATCATCTTAGTGCTTCCTTTGCTTGCAGCTAGAGGGGGTACGATGGCCTATCGTGTGGTTCCTAGTAAGGAGCATACACACATATGACACGGGAGACTTCAGCCGCAAGTTACTGCTAGAAAACAGCTCCAGGTGAAGGGAGCTTCCCTTTTGCTCCTGCTGTTTCTCTCAGAGTTCACAGAGGCCTCTCCTGATTGGCTGTCCTCACTGTGCTTCCTTAGGGTGCCAGGCAGCAGCCTGTGCAGCTATAGTGAAGACAGAGCTGTGCAGTTGTTTCCTGCCCTGAAAGTCTTTATGGCTAGTGTCTCCATGCTTCAACCCTTAGTTGTCTGTTGTATTTGAAGCAGATGTAGGGGACCGGAAGATTCCTTGAAATATAGGTCTCTTATTTCCTCGTACTTCAAAGAGAATGTGTGGCTATTTACAAATGAAAATGTTTCTCAAAAGGATAATTTAAAAAACGATAAACTGTGACCAAGTCTGTCTTAAAATAAAAAGCCAGGAGCAGGTATAACTAGGTATACAAAATTAACTGTTTTTTTCTTCAGTTCTGGGGTATTCAAATTGTTTAAGTGCATTCTTGCCAACAAAGAAAGAAAGAAAGAAAGAAAGAAGGAAAGAAGGAGAAGAAGAAAGAAAAAAGGAAGAAAGAGAGAGAGAGAAAGAGAAAGAAAGGAAGAAAAGAAAGGAGGAAGGGAGGGAGGAAGGAAAGAAGGAAAGAAAGAGGAAGAACCTCCATTTAATGAAATGGTGCTTGTTATCTGACAAAAGCAAAGAATCATCTTTTTTTGGAGTTAAATTCATGTGTGAAATAATTTAGTTGGCTGTGGTTGATGGGACATGATGTAGAATTTTGAACAATATTTTCAAATTATATTTCAGTCATGAAAGTTATTATAACACTGTACAAATGGATGAGTTTTTAAAAAATTGACTGTTGGTATTAGGTAACAGCCTAACAATAAATTATAATTAAAGAGATGCTTAGTAAAGGAATGAAACCATCCAGTTTTCTAGGGCTAGAAGTTGGAGAACCTCAAAGAATAAACAACTATGAGACCAGCAGTTTCCAGAGCATCTCTTTGCTGGACTCAGGAAGTTCACATCCCTAGAGAAATCATATTGTGTGATGATTGAGAAGGTGGATTCTGGACCCAGACTGCTGTATCCAATCCTGACTGTATCATGTATGAGCTGTATATTCAGGGGTGACTCCTTCTACTTCTCTGCACCTTGTTTGTTAATCTGTGAAGCAGGGCAAATAATGGCACCACCCTTGTAAGGCAGTTGGATTATGCTCTGTCTGTACATCCATGTGTGTATGGAGTGAGAATAATGTAATTTTAAGGGTAATCTTGAGTATACTTCATATGTATAAATGATAAACCATCAGAAAGCATCAGCGAATATGTTAAATATGGAGGAATTATTCCAAAGCTGTAGAGTTGATTGAAATGATTTGTGGTGATTTGTACTTAAATATCAGACCTACAGCATCTTCAAAATTGTGTTTCCATTTGTAGGGTACACACTACATGACAGGTAGCATTCTAAATGCTCAGGGAGGATAATGTCCTGGAATACCTTTTCCTGTAGTATAGTACAGTTAGAAACAAAAGCGCGGAGTGGGACCCTCCCTTCCCTTCATTTCAGCTGTATACACAACACCACCCCAAGGGTTATCCATGTTTCAGTTTAGGAGGTCGTGAGGCCCGAGGCACCAGATCCTCAAGACCAGTGAGAGAATTGAAGGTACATGGACTGAGAAGTGTCTGGCTCTTTAAATAGCGGAAGCCTGAGTTACCAGGGGTTTATTTCCCTTTCTCCTCCTTTTCCCTTTTGCCCTTCTGCCTTCCTGTGATCGTCAATAAATGTAGCTACTTACTACATACTATGAGGTATATGCCTAGCAATTGTTTGATACACGAGAACCTGGACTATTTTAGACCCATTCAACTATAACAGGAATTTTACTTTATTTTCTGTGATATTGTATAACCTGCTCAGGTCTCAGAGCTGATCACTATTAGAGATGATTCCTGAACTCCCAGCAGTTTGATTGTAGTTGCCCACTCTCAGTTATGGTGCTTTAGTTATGTTTATAAGATTCTAGGGCCCAAAGAGCCTTCCCCACCAATTGCTTGATCATTTCAGATAATTGTCTTGATTCTTGTCCATTTTTCCTGGCATAGCGTAGCATTGTGAGGGAGTCCTTTTTGTGCAAGGGAAATATGTTTAACTAGGTTTGTTTTATGTTTTGAGGATGCTTGACTTTTTGACTCTAGTTGAATCTACCATCAGAGTGCGGAGAACCTTCCATTATAGTGCCTTCACTTGCTCTCTTCCCCATGTACTTTTTCTGTTGAATGCTCCAATAGGGTTAATGTTCTAAAAGAGGCTTAACCTGTATGTTACACAAATTATGGCCTCTTTGCTCCTAGGTACACAGAGAAGAGAAGTTGCAGTCATTAGGAATATCTGATCTGTGATATTTTCTTCTGCTACAGATGTTCATCCATCTCCTTGTTTTTCCTGTACTTGCAGTGTGGTTCATTTAAAAACACCAAGGGCCATTATTACCTGGTGGTCATTCTGGAAAACAAAGACAGCTTCCACTGTTGCTTCACCTTGAGTAACATATGGATGCCCGATAAAGTACAAAAAATATTCAAGTGAACCCCTAATGTTGTCTTAATTTTTTTATTTTTGGGTTACTGAAATGTGAAAATATAAAAGCTAGGTATAAGCTTCTAGGTATATAATTCTAGAAAAATGGGAAACAAGAACACATTTACAAAGTAAATACAGTCAAAATGACAAAACCAAATTCAAACAAGCAACATTAATGTAACATGATGAATGATGTTGTTTTGTTTAAACAGAATCATGTCTGGAAATAGCAATATGAGATATCTGTTATGGCAGAGGTTCCATATAGCTTGTCATGCCTATATTTGCTGGGGAAGTATTATGATTCAAGTTCCCTAACATTTTCACTTGCTGCTACTGGGGCAGTCATATGTACCCCAGCCCTATTCTGAGGATTTGGGGCATGAACACATTATTTACATATGAAATATGCTTCTTTTATCTTTGGCTTTTTATCTTTGTGATAAGAAGATTACACCACACAAACTCACATCCAGGTGCTGGTGCCTATATTTTAGGTGTCATGTTGCCGCTCCAGAATATATCTAGAACACTTTTAATGGCTATTATCTAAATAATAAAGTAAAAGCCTTCAGGAGCATTCACCAAGAACATGTCGAGACTCACTGAGACAGAAATGGGTATGTATTCCCACTTTTGTGCACAAGATTTCAGTTCCCCTTGCTAGAACTGCTTCTGCAGTGGAGTATTTCAAGTCTCACTCCCTCCCTTTATCCAGATCAATGTTCCGAGGCCTTCTTTCCTTTCCCTGTTGAGGGCAGCCTTCCCAACAGCTGGGCTCCTTATCCTGCCATTTTCTTCAGAGCCTCTAATCACCACCTGGCATCATTGCTTGCTCGCTTGCTTTTCTATTTCCAATGTTAGAAGGTGAGCTCTATTTGACAGTGGATTTAGGTTTACTTACTGCTGAACTCCCAATGCCTAACATAGCGGCTAGCGGATAAAGATCTTTGGAACTAAGGAGTAAATGTCTTTGTACTGCAACATCCCTAATCCCAATCTCCACCTAGATAAGACTCATTTTAAAACCTGTCCCCATTTAAGCCTACATCTCCTCTGTCCCTGCTTGCAACATTTAGAGTCATCATTGGGACCTCCGTTTACTCACAGATATCTCCTGATATATATATTTAATTTTCCCTGAGCTCCCTAGGACAGCAGACAGCATCTGCGTTTCATTGACCTCCCCAGGTCCCCAGTATCAGGCACGAGTGTAGAAATGTAATCAAGCATAGGAATCACCCCGAGAATGTAGAGTTCTTAGTTCTAAATATCATTTGCTTCTATTCCACACTATTCTGCAGAGTGGCTGACGTGTTAGGAGCTTGATGAAGTGAATGGACAGCAGGTGGTGTAAAACACAGTAAGCTTTGGAGATGAATTCTTTATAGCTAACCTGATACTAATACTTCAATAGAAGAAATCGATTTTAGTTCAACTGAATTTTTCTGATCCCTGGTATATGCAAGATCCTAGTTAGATGTTGTGGTGGCCTTTAGTTCAGAAACTGGTGGAAAAGACAGATAGGGGGAGAGAGAGACAGACGGAAATAATGTGCGTTTATTCAGTCATCCTTTTAGTCATTTCTTCTTCCTTCAGATATGGAGTAATATGTGCTTCTCCTAGATTCAGGAAAAAGTGCGGTGGACCCTTTTTGTACCATAGTCTTAGTAGAAAAGAGAGACAGAAATGATACTAATTACAGCCATGCTTAGTACAACAAAGGAAAAGAGTGCAGGGGTGTGACAATGTTGAGTATTGTTGCCCGATCTGAGGCCAGGAAAATCCTCCCTGAGGCAAGATATTGAACTCCAAGGATATGTGGGCTTAACCCAGCGAGCAGAAGGGAAGCAGATATGCAGGGAGACCTGCAGCATACCATGGTGTGACAGAGGGACCCCCACGTGCCCTGAGAGAACGGGGCTGATCTGTTGGTCTGCGAAGTTTCATGGAGGAATGTCTTGGCTGGGCCCCGGGACAGGAGGTCACTGACGAGTCTGTGGGAGTGGAGGGATGATGTTGCTCCCCCGGAGACCAGCCAGCGCACAGGCTCAGGGGCAGCACATAGGCCCGCCTTGGGAACGGTGCGGGGCAGGGAATGACTGAATGCCAGGTCTGTAAGGACTCTGTCCACAGAATAATCATCATGATGACATACCGAAATATCTGAGGACCGTGAGTCACACATTCAGAACATGTGTTGGTTGAAAACGAAAGCTCGTTATGTTTAAAAGGTTAATAGTATATAAAGAATCAGCTAAGATAATTCTTAGCTAATGTTACTATTAACATTCCATCAATTAAACATCTTTATCATTGGCACTACATGTCAGCCTTTTAAAACAACTTATCACATGGAATCACAGATACCTTTGTCAGGAAAATAATGAGGTAATTTGTTAGAAAAACATTACAAATCATATTGAGTTGACATCACTCAATTACAGCTACATTACTGAATTATACCTGTTCAAGAGCTGAGAGCTGGGAGGCTTTATTAACACAACCTCCATTAGAGTTAATGGGAAGTACAGTTGCAGAGTTCTTTGAATCCATTGAATATTCTGTACAATGTGCTTTTCCTTTTGAAACTGCTTTTGGGGCTTCACAAGGTGGGCTGTGCAGACTTTATTGCTCCTGGGGTTTGGGAAAACCACCTCTATATTGCTTATTCGCGTAGGCTGTGACATCAGCAAGTAGCTTTGCCGAGAGAGCTTGTTCAGACATTTGTTTTCCAGCCTGCAAGTGGCTGATCTCCTCAGCCAGAGAGACACGGCAGAGCCACTCCTTCCCCTGGGCTTGCTTACCTTCGGTTTAGTTCTCATTACCCAGCCATTACTCTCCTTGTCCATAGCCACCCTGCTTATTGAGTTGGGACCTGTGCCAGTTTCTAATTGTTTCCTTCAAATTGGGTTTGGTCTGGATGCTGACTCTTGTCTAGTGATTTCTCCCCTTCATACTGTGCCCTCCTTGCCCTCCTTCCTCACTGCTTTCGTGAGGAGCGAGCCAGAGAAGTTGTGGGCTTGCCCCATCACCTCCTACCAAGCATACATGAGGTGTGCCTTAAAAAAATTACCTTGAATTTAGAGCACATTTTTAAAAATACAAGAAGCATCAATTTCTTCCCCCATCCCTTTTCCCCTCCTAGGACCTACTGTGTGTGTGTGTGTGTGTGTGTGTGTGTGTGTGTGTGTATTGTTGGTGTCACTTTTGTTATTTAACTGTGAACTTCTCAAGAGGCATGGCAGCCTGAAGAATTCCATGTGTCATCTTATATTTGAAATCTCTTACATACTTATTTTCAGTTTCTCAGCAGCTACTCACCTTTCAGGATGGATTTATAAAAGTCTTTCCCTGCTTAGGAGGGCATGGGGGAGGTGGAGAGGTGGAACAAGTGCTTCTGGCCCTCTTTGCCTTTTTTCATGATGATTCGGTGGAATTTGTTTTATAGTCTCACATTTTTGCTTCAACATTTATCAAAGTAGAATAGCAGCTGTAGTATAAAACAGCACAACATTTCAAATCTCTGTTTTTGTTTATTTTTGAACCCATATTTGGTATCTGTTATTTTTACCATAAAGAAAAAGTTAATGGCCATAGGTTTCAAAAAATAATATATTACCTAGCACCTAGAAGAATGATCAGCCTCTCAATAGACAGAGGAACCTTGGAACCTTATTTTAAGTAGTGTTCATTTTTTGCATGGATCTAACAATATAGTGTAGTATAGCACTACTGAAAGTGGTATCTTTGCCCTGGTGTCATTGTGTGACAAATTAAGCAAAGAATTGGGAGTAAGGGTTTAGCACTCATGTAAAATTTAACAGAGTAAACTTGTTGGTTGAATTTAATAATAACAAATTTAGACTTTTACTTTGAATGCTTCTACTCTTAACTCATTTTTCCAGTCATTTGTTCCTAGCAGATTTTAAAAGCTTACCTATCTGTAGTAGATTGTGTTGAAAAAGCAAAACACCTTGATCCTTCTGCATAGATCATGTGTGAAACACTGGTGTGTTTAGGTTTAAAATACAAGCCCAAGTGTCAGTCTTTCATAGCCTTAGGTATGAGTTCAGGATATACTATTTTTTAGCTGTTTGACTTGGGCCATATACCAACTGTCTCTAACTTTCTACTCTTTCTTCTGTAAACGTAAGGTGGTACTTATATTACAGGATCTGGCTGGAATAAATTATAGGGAGATTATAACTTTAGCTGTAGGACCACAAGATCAGAGTTCAGCCAACTTTTAGCAGCCCTGGAAAAGCACTTGAATGTGATGTTTGGTGTGTAATAAAACTTAAAGCAGGATTTCTATCTGCCTTCTATCCCGCCTGAGGGATATTAGGAAACAAAATACAGTGATAGTCTCATATGGGGTATAATTTTATGAAACTCTGAAGGATATAAATTTGAAGGAAAACTTTATATTTAGGCTCTAATAAAAGTAATTTCTCAAAGACTGTACTTTCAGTTTTCTCAGTCTTACATCTTTTGATGGTCTCCAGGTGCGAGTGTGTAGAGAGCATCTCCATGGAGCAGATGTGCTCTCTCATTCTTCACTGGAGGCCATCTGACTCTTGCACTGTCTCATGAGCTCTTACCCTACTTTGGGAAAAGGGTCACATGCAGTAACTCAATAAATTTTCTCAGATTAGTTCCCAGAACTTTGTGCAGAAGGGCTTTAGACTCCCCCCACATATTTGCATATATTACATTTCTTTTCTGGCTTAAAATTTGCATATTTTTATTCATGCAACAAACACCCATCAAAAACACTTTGAGGTCTGTCATTTTCCAACTCAGTGGCAGTTGCTGTAGCATCTGCAAAATGGAGATATTTTAGCCAGCGAAACATGTAAGCTAGAAATAACTCAACAATAACAAGCAGAAAAGCAGGAGATGTAGGTATTAAGAATGTCTCATCATCGTCAAGATTTTTGTTACCATCTTCTTTCCATATCTTTTTCTTCAGAGATTTCTAAATATATTTTTTCACATTTTATTCTCTGATATTGAGATAGATCTTATAACCAATGGTCATAATTGATTGTAATCACTGTAGTTAGGCAGTGGTTGGGACATAGTTATTATGGCCTGCACATATGTGAACGTAGACAGGGTCAGTACTCAAATGCACAGGAGACATGATTATGGATTGGAAGAAAAATCCCAGGAACAGTATTGGAGCCTGCTTAGGAGAAGTCCTGTGCTCTTGATGACACAAAAGGTGGGAAGGCATGGGCTGTAGTGACCTGCCTAATTTTTCACTGCTGGATATGAAAGTGCTGGTTGTTCAATGTCTGACTCTAAGCTTGTACTTCCGAAATTTTAATTTTGAAAATTTAAAATGTACAAAAAAAGTACCCATGTATACAATGTCCAGGTTTGATAATTATCAACATTTTCAATCTTACTTCAAAGTCCCATTTTTACTTTCCCTTTGTCTATTTTAAAATATATCTTGTATGTACATACAATATATACATCTTGTATATACTGAAAATTCTTCAATATGTATCTCTACTTGATAAGAACATTTCTTCCTTTACTTAAATTATTTAACCTGCCATTCTTACACTTAATGAAACTAACAATTTCTTTTTTTTTTTTTTTTTGCGGTACTGGGGATCGAACTCAGGACCCTGTGCTTGCTAGGCAAGCGCTTATTCCACTGAGCTATATCCCCAGCCTCAACAATGATTTCTTGATGTCTTCTGATATCTAGTCCACATTCTCATATTCCTGATTGTCATTGCACTGTTGGTTTTAAGAATCCAAATGAGGTTCACATATTACTTTGAGTTGTTATGTTGCTTAAGTCACTTTTATTTTATGATGGTCCTCATATCCCCTTAACTCCCAATGCTTGATTTTGGGGAGAAATTCAACGATTTTTCCTATGTGATGAACTTGACTGTTTTCTTTGTGGTAGTATTTAACTTACTCCTCTGTAAGGAGAAAGAAATATCTTTCTTCCTGTCAAGTTCATGGCTGAGGCCTCTATAACAAAAGATATATTAAATAAGCTTTTCTCTTATTAACCTAAGTTTTATATAATCGTAGAGCTGTCCTAAGGAAGTAAAGACCCTAAGGCACTAGTAAACTTCTGTGTTTTTATCTTAGGTTTGATGAAAAAGTGGATAGTCACAGAGAAGTCTGGCAGACAAAATGGAGATAAGACTGATTAGCAGATTCTAGTGAAGAGAAGACTAGTAGGTGTGGATACTGTTGGATTATTCTTTTGCTGCCAAGTTCCTCCTCACCTTTGTGTGATTTTGGTGTCCATCCATGATAGATGCCTGTCTGGATTACAAGCTTTATTTCATTCAGTAGGATTGAAAAATGGCAGTTTTCTAATTATATCATTCCTTTTGCATTTATTACGTGGACTTCTGTAAAGAACTGTTTTTTTAAACTTTTATTAAATGTATGCATTAGTAGGATTCATTATGACATATACATATATGAATAAAATATGTACTGTTCAAATCCACCCACCATTTTTCTAACCTCCCCCCATCTCCCACTTTTCAATCTCTAGTAATCAGTAATCTGCTTTCAGGTTGACTTTTTTTGCTTTTCACATACAAGAGAGAATATGCGGTACTTATTTTGTGTCTGACCTATTTAACATACTTGTTCTACTTCTGTTCGCTTGGCTACCAGTGACAAGATTTTATTCTTTTTATGGCTGAATAGTACTCCAGGGTGCATATATACCACATTTTCTTTATCCACTCATCTGTTCCTGGGCATTTATGTTAGCTTAGCTATTGTGAATAGTGCCATAATAAACATGGTTGAACCTGTATCTCTTGGTGTGTTCATTTAATTTCTTTTGGCACATACTTGGAAGTGGAATAGCTGGATCACATGATGGATCTATTTTTATTTTTTTGAGAAGCTTTCAGACTGTTCTCCGTAATATCTTGTAGTAATTTACATTCCTACCAACCCTTGTCCTTTTACTTCATATTATCTACAGTTTTGGTTATTCTTTTATAATAGCTACCCTAACTGTCTAGTAATGTTAAGCATGTTTTCATATATGTTGGCCACTTATATTTCTTTTTTGAGAGTGTGTATTCAGGTCATTTGCACATTTTAAATTGCATTACTTGCAGTGTCACTGATGAAATTGTTTTTTCTTCTGAGTATTAGCCCTCTTTCAGATGAGTAGTTGTTAAATATTTTTTACCAGAAAAATTCTGGGAGAAAAATCTCTGTAGAAATATACTATGAGTTTGTCTCTTTACTTGATTGTTTCTTTTGCTGTGTAGAAGTTTCTTAGTCTGCTGTAATCCCATTTGTCAATTTTTACAGTTTTTGTTTTTTGAGCCAGGGTCTTGCTATGTAGTTCAGACTTCCCTTGAAGTTACTGTGTAGCCTAGTTTGGCCTCAAACTCATAGCAATTCTTTTGCCTCAGCTTCCCAAGTGCTGGAATTACAGGCAATTTTTGCTTTTGTTTTCTGTGCTTTTTGGATCTTGCCCCAAAAAAGCTTTGCTTGTACCAATTTCATTATATTATCTTATAGTAGAGTTTCAAGTCTTACATTCAGGTCTTTAATCTACTTTGAGTTGATTTTTTTACAGTGTTCTACACATGGATACCCAGTTTTCTCAGTACCATTTTAAAAATAGGCAGATAAAGGCATGGAAAGAAATCAGTGAAGAATGATCTTGGTATTGAGTGGATGTTTTTTATTTTTTATGATGGGTTCATACGTGTCTTCAAAAAGACATGTCCCCCCAAAGCTTCATGCAGACATGGGATGAGCTTCTAAAGTTTATGATTTATCCATGATACAATGCTGAGGTTATGGGTGTGAGTGCTACACCCACCCTCGGGCAGATAGTTTGATGTAAGAAAGAGAAGAGGTTGCTTGCCATGGTTCTTGTTTTGCTACTGTTGCTTTGCTGTTTGGCCACCATGAACTGTTGTCCTGTGCCGCGTGCAACTCTGCCTTGGAGCCAGCCAAATATGGGCTGAGCACCAGGTATTTTGTCTCAGCAATGAGAGAAAAGTAACTAAGACAGGGGGGAACAATAGATACTAGTATTATGATTTTTTTTTGTATTTGCAAAACACAGAATAATATCAAGAAGTGTCGATTAATATTTATGATCACACACAGGTAAAAGCATATTCACAACTATTGTTAGTTAATAAATGAACGAGAGACTCAAGTCTGGTTTTGTACAGACTTCATATCCATCTCTTAGGAGGTACAGACTCTGCACAACACTGTCAATTTTAATGTGAAGGTACTGAACCTTGCTTTAGTGAGCTCTGAACTGAGCTGTATCATCCAATGTCTACTGTGTACACCAGGGCAGAGAGAGGAAGTCCTAGGGCAGGAAGGGCAGGCAGAAAAGGGCTGCCAGTGAATCTTTATTACGTTATGGATTTATGTACATGTGCCCTCCCTACTGCATCTAGGCTGGCTCTGGTCAGGTTGATTGGGCTCTCTGGGAAGGCAAAAGTTTGCTTTTCATGGAGAATAAAGTATAAGTAGCTCCTGCTGTATTGTCATCAGGTTTGGAGAATTACGACTGAATACAAATAAAATGCCCATGAAGCCATTCTGACAGTATATATGCCCTACTTCATGCATAAGTGTTTAATTTAATACAGGCAACAGACCCACGAGCATCCCCACTAACTCTAGTTCTTGGTGCACATGCAGTCTTCTTAATTCTATAGAACCCTCAATTTAGTTAGAAATCAATGATTAGAAAATTGTGTTTCCTCAATTCAAACATGGTAAGATTTTAATATTAGAATGTCTAAAAACAGGAGAGGCAATTTTCTCACCATTGTACTATTTAATAAAAAGTAAGTAGTCTTAGAAATCTACTGTCTTCTGTAGGACTTAATACAACTATTGCCATTATAGATAGGCAAATAAAGGGGAAGCCCATCAGCTTATCCATATTTCATAAATTTGTCTTTGTACAAAATGTGATTTTCACTGATCCTAGGGATTCCCAGGAGTACTTCCAGCCCAACATGTAATGAAGTGAGAAGGCTGGGGAGCTCTCTAAATCTGAGAGTTGACCTAGGTAACAGGCTGTAGTAGATATTGCTAAGGTCACTATACCTTTGCACTTGTAAAGTGATGGATATTTTACTGTGATTTAGGTCACATATGATAATCTAACTTTTACATTTCAATTCTTTCTTTTTTTATAACTTTTTCTTTTTTACTCCTAGAGGATTTTTTTTTTTTTTTTTTTTTTGCTACCAAGAATCAAAATCAGGACCTCATGCTTGCCAGGCAGGGGCTGTGCCACTGAGCTAAATCTCCAGCCCTTACATTTTAATTCTTTAGAGCAGATTTAATTTTTTTTATCCTTGGTACTGGGAATTGAACTCAGGACCTTGCCCTTGCCAGGCAGGTGCTTGTGCCACTGAGCTATGTCTCCAGCCCCTTAGAGAAAATTCTAATCCAAAGCAAGAAAGCACTTTTCTTGTAACAGTATACTTTTAACTTACTCTGGCACTGATTCTTTATGTAAACCTATCAGAGTAGTGTAATTAACAAAGTGGTTTAATTTGCACATTTAAAGAGAGGGTAAGGTTCCCCTTTGAAGTTTTCAAGTGACTTTTCTTACTCAAGAAAAACCTAAGCATTATTCCCCAAGATTCTTACCCACAGGGACTTACTTAATTCTGATGCTCTTTCTTTGCCACCATTAGTGATGTTGTTTAGCCTACAAAAAAGAGTTTGAATTTCAGAAGCACCTTTAAATTGGTAGTAATATTCTGTTCTTTTTAAAAATTATTTTAAAAGTAAAAGAACGAAGACATATTAACAAACAGACACAAAGTAGCATAAG
>PVLD010002016.1:45878-114807 GCA_004027595.1 Dinomys branickii
GGAATCAACAATGGTTGTTGCTTTACAAATTGATAACCTCGAAGTGTATATTCAGGAACAAAGATACAGACATGCAAAATTGATCAATCAATTAATCATCAACTATTCCTTACTATGAAGTGACCTAGTTCAGTAGTACAACTATGTAAGATATGCTGTACATACATACTTACTTTCTTACATATTTTTTTCCTGTCTTTCCTTTCCCTTTCTTTCCCTTCCTTTAAAGTGTGATAGAAAAAGAACTACAACAACAGAAAAAAAAAAAAGAAACCAAAAAGCATTAACAAAGAGACACAAAGTAGTACAATAACAGTATGATCAGAATTGAATTATAGACAAAGCCACAGAAAACCAACAGTAGTTGCTGCATTGCATATTGATATCTTCAAAGTGTATGCTCAAGATAACACATACAGACATACAAGATTGATCGAATAACCAGTCATCAACTATTCCTTGGCATTAAGTGACATAATACAATAGTAGAACCATGTTAGCCCTCCTGCACATATGTATCTACATATATACATACATACATTTTTGCCTCTTTCTTTTCTCCTTTCCCTCGTCCCATCTGTTCTTTGCTTTTGAATAAATTTCCTTCATGTCTCTTAGTTTATATTCCCACCCTAAAGTTCTTACACCAGTGACACAATACATTGCCTGCTCATGTACAGATTTCATCTCACCCCAGCAAGACTGGCCAGTATTAAAAAATCATCCAATAATAAATGCTGGAGAGGCTGTGGAGAAATAGGGACTCTATTACACTGCTGGTGGGAATGCAGACTGGTACAACCACTGTGGAGAGCAGTTTGGAGATTCCTCAGCAAACTAGGTCTAGAGGTTCCATTCAAACCAGCTATTCCCCTTCTGGGTATATTCCCAGAAGATCTGAAAACATCATATCACTCTGATATATGTGCACCCATGTTTATAGCAGCGCAATTTGTAATAGCTAAAATGTGGAAGCAACCTAAGTGTCCACCCACAGAAAACTGGATTAAAAAACTGTGGCATTTTTATATAATGGAATATTATTCAGCTATAAAGTAATATTCTGTTCTAAGGGCTGCAGTGGCCCACCATCAAAAATACATCCTCAGTGGCAGAGGATGTGCCTAGCATATGCATGTCCCTGGCTTTTGTTCCCAGCCCTGCAAAAACTGAAGGGAAGGGAGGAAAGAAGGGAGGGAGGAAGAAAGGGAAAGAAGGAAGAAAGGAGGGAGAGAGGTAAAGAAGATGCTCACAGCAAATTTTAGAGAGAGTCTAATGTACAAGGGACCAAAATATGAAATAACTCTTGGTAAGGATTAATTCTTTTTAAGACTTTCTGTGTTAGGTCAATCTATACACAGAAGGTAATAGGCTTCTTCCAATCTCCCAGGAAAGACTTTACTATGTATGTCATGTAATCTTCCTATAAAATGATGGAAATCCAGGCATTTCTTACTGGCATTCACTACACTCTTTGTAAAAATAGTGGTGCTAGCAGTAGTGCAGGTAGCAGGAGCTACACTGAACATTTGCTGTGTGCCAGGCACCACTCCAAATGCTTTACATGATTACCTCAGTAATATTTTGGAAATTAAGCCCCATATCTCTAACCTTCATGATTTTTGCCATTTTTCCATATCAAGTTCATCTTTATTTTTAAATGGGGCTTTTAAAACAAGCATTATGGAAAAAATGTCCAGTGCACACAAGTAGAGAAAGTAGTGCAGTGAAATTCTCTGTACCAAATATGCAGACAAAACAGGATTCTTGGGCACGCAACCTGAGAGTGAGATAGAGCCTATGACTTCTTCGGGACTCACATTTGGTTTAAGGTTCTGCTTTCATTGTTAGGAATTTCTTTTTGGTACTGGAAATGAACTCAGGACCTTCCACTTACCAGACAGGTGCTGTGCTGGCTGAGCTGTGTCCCAGGCCCAAACCCTCACCATTTTTTTGTTTGTACTGGGAATCAAACTCAGGACTTCAGGCTTGCTAGGCAACCACTGTGCCACTGAGCTAAATGCCTGGCTGTTTGGAAATTCTTAATAGGTTATGATAAGAGCTTTGCATTTTTATTTTCCTGTGAGGCCTAAAAATCATATAGCTAATGTCTCATTTAGAGTCACTGTTATCAATAGTTTCGGTACAGTTTTTTCATCTTTTTTTCCCTACCTCATTTCTTTCTCTGGCTTTTTCCCTCCTGAAGTACTTTTCTTCTTTAACTGAAGGCACATCTTAACTTTCTTCTGATGTCTTCAGAATGTGGCTCTAAAAATATGGCCATTTTTGTATTTAACCACAATGCAATTATTACATCTAGCAAAATAAACAGTAATCGGTATTATGTAATTCTGTTTCACAGTGTAACTTCCCTAACTATCTGGAAAATATCATTCACTATTTTTCTTTATTTCAACCTCAAACGAGATCTGCATGTATATTGCATAACATATATTATATCCCTAAATCTCTTAATCTAGAAAAATCCTGTCACCATTCCTGTTGTCAGCTTGTTACAGAAAAATGAAAGGGCATGTTGTCTCCTGGGAGGGAACATACCTTGATTTCTCATAGCATTATTTAACTTGTTCGTCCATCCCTCTTATTTCTTATAGTAGAAATTATCTCCAGATTTGATTCATATATGTATCCTTGGTAAGAGTCCTTCCCTGAGGATACTTGTCATGCTGCGTTCATCTGCGCGTATCACTGTTAGTAATGCTAGGATTCATTAGTAGGTCTGGCAGGTGATAACCTGACTGTTCCATTGTAAAGTTCCAGTGTAAATTTTCAGGAAACAGTGACATACTGATGATTGTTACCTAAATTGTTTATTTCATTAAGTTATTGCAAAAATCATGATTTGTAATTTTTAAAAAATTTATGACCTAGTTTTTTTTCCTAAGAACTTTCCCTCACAACTAGGATGATTTGTTATTCATATTTTCTTCACCTTAATTTAGTCCTAAGCACTAATGACAGCTAGCTTGGTGTGTTACTTACATTTCTTGTAGTATGCTTGGAATTAAATGTCTAATTATTAGAAGAAAATCACCCCTGTGCCTTGTAATATCATCTAATTTTCTCTTTCTCTTTCTTCCTCTTTGTAATGTCATCTGGTGTATGTGCCAGGCTTTGGGAAACACTCTGATTTTCCCTGCTTTATAGCTGAGGAATGCACTGTAACGGGGCCACGCAGCGTTCCTGGATGGACCTTCAACTATAACCTATGTGTTTTGATTTCAGAGCTGCGTATCAGCATGCTAAGTTCCTAGGGTTTCTCTGAGTGGCTAAGGTTTCTATTTAAAAAAAAGAAAAAAGGCAGACTGATCTTTGAGATGGAACCACAAAAGTGATTTTGTAAGGGCAAGCTCATGAGAAAGCCCAGAACTCTCAGATAATTGATCTGTGTCCTCACTTTGAGTGGGCACCGCCTCTGCAGCCACTGTGATTTATTGTGCTCATAGGTCTTAATCAATAACTGGAGTATATTAGAGCCTAGATTGACCTAATAAACTTCTCAAACTTTCCCAACAGTGCTTTTGCAGCTTTTTGGATGAACTAATTAAGTTTTTCTTTTTTACTATTGTTTATAATTTAAATCTCCTGTTTAGAAGACAGTAGTTAGAAGCCATTATCCTTGCCTTTAGAAAGGAAGCGCGGCTATGGGAAAGCCAAGTCCAGAGTTCCTCAGGCAAGTTATTGCCCAGCCCTCTGGATCACAAAAGGAACTGTTATAGTTCCCTGGAAGAGTCTCTGTACTACAATCCAAATTCTTGGTTAGAAGAAACTTTAAATTTTAAATATTGTCTTTTAACATTTCATTCGATTTGCCTTTCTGCATCAGTGAGATGCAGATCTTTGAGGGATTTTATCTATTGCAGTGTGCCTGCTGAACCTTATTAGGAGCCAGGAGAGGGAGGTACATGAAGTTCCTGCCCCACAATCTGCACCTACCTTGCACATTTACTTTTTCTCTGAAAAATATCAAACTATCTGGGGTGACTTCCTCCTGGATAATAGTAGGGAAAAATGCTAGTTATTTTCTGTCATTCACAATTTTAAACCCTTAGGAGCAATTTCGTCCAATTCTTTCAATTTGTGTATAAGGAAGGTAAAGACTCAGCTAGTTTGAATGATTTCTTCTGATTTACAGTGAATTTATATTGATTTAGATATAGACCTATAATTAGAGCTGTTTTCTGATTGACATACTAAGGTAACACAGTCAATTAAAGTTATTTGATTGCAAGCAACAGAAATTTATTCTAACTTGAGCAGGAAAGTTGGTAAATATAGATAATATATTGTAGTTCACAAAGCTTATTGTCAGTTTTACTATGATTTTTGTGGGGAGAAAGAAAAGGAACTATAAATCTTTAAGCAATGTAAAATGTTTAAATTTAAAAATGTAAAAATCCCAGTTATGAGGGATAGAATGCAAAACTACATGATTTTAAAGATTTATTGAGGTGAATATTAACAGTGTTTAAAATCTTTCTATGTGCTTATCAGCCTTTGTTTATCTTACCTGAAGAAATGCTAATTGAAGCCCTTTACTCATTAAAAAATTTGTCTTGACTGGGCATTGTGGTGCACGCCTGTAATCTCAGCACTTGGGATGCTGAGGCAGGAGGATCATTGTGAGTGTGAGGCCATTCTGGGCTACAAAGTGAGCTCAAGGCCATCCTGAAGTGCATAGTGAGACCATGTCTCAAAAAAACACACACATACAAAATTGTCTTTGTTGTTGAGTTGAATGAATTCCTTATATAGTCTGAATACTACATGTTTATCAGATATATGGTTGGTAAATGTGTTCTCCCATTCTGTACATTTTTTCATTTTTTTGATATGCCCTTTGATATACAAAAGTTTTTAATTCTCATGAAGTACATTTTATCAATTTTTCTTTTGTTACTAGTGTTTTTGATGTTGTATGTAAGAATCTACTGCCAAATACAAGGGTCATGATTTTACCCCTATGCTTTCTTCTAAGAGTTTTATGGTTTGATCCCTTATATTTAGATCACTGATATATTTTGAGCTAATTTTAGTATATGATATGAGGTATAGACTTAACTTCAATCTTTGGTATGTGGTTATCCAGTCATCCCAGCACCATTTGTTGAAGATACTATTCTTTCCTCATTAAATGAAAACCACTTTGTATATATGAAGTTTTATGTAGACATGACATTTCAAAACATGTCTCCCTTGTAAAGTTGTCTTAGAGGTCTGCTACAATAGAAAGAGTGGTGCCAACCAGCAAAAAGCAGACGTCCAGTATACTGCTTAGCCACGGACCCTTCTTAGTATAAAATTCTGATGGTCCCACATTTTCTTCTATTGAATTTTTAGTTACAGCGACCTATAAGAATTACAACTTTGTGAGTCTCATGAATTTGGGGTAATTATTAAGAGAGATGTCTAGGCATGGTGTGATAGACAAAGTAAACCAGAAGATGATGTGAGAGTGGTGTTCCCATTCATCTTTTCTCTGAGATTGGGATGGATGTGGAGGCTTTACTTCTACACTAATACTGCCTAATAGAAGTGTAGCATGTACCACAAATGCAAGCCTGAAATGAAATTTTATACTTTTTCATAGCTACATTAATAAGAATGAAGAGAAACAGATGAAATTAATTTTGAGGGGCATTACTGGAACTTGAACCCAGAACCTCATATATGCTGGGCAAGTGATCTATTTCTGAGCTCCATCTGAGCTTTCATGCTTGCTTTCTCTCTTTCTTTCTTTTCTTCTTTCCTTCCTTTTTGCCTGCCTTCCTTTTTTTTTTTGAGACAGAGCCTTGCTAAGTTGCCCAGGCTGGCCTAAAGCTTGGAGTCCTTCCACCTTAACCTCCTGCATAGCTGGAATACAGCCCAATATATCAAAATTAATGTTTCACCCTGTAATCAATATTAAAGATTATTGATGAGATATTTAAAATTTTTTTATGCTAAGTCTTTGAAATCTGGTATGTATTTTGCATATAAATGCTTCTTAATTTGAGCCAGCTACCCTTCATGAACTATATAGTCCTACACTAGGGATTGGCATACTGTTTCTGTAAAGGGCCAGAGAATAAATATTTTCTTCTTCATGGGCCATACAGACTGCAGAAATTACTCAAATGCATTTTTTTGTATCAAAAGTAATCATAGATTATATATAAATAAGAAAGTATTAGAACAAAATGCTGTTCACAGAACCCAGTGGGAAGAACTATATGGTGTTTAATTTTTTGAGTCAGCTTGACTAGACCCATTATTTCTGGGTGCATCTGTAAGACTGTTTCTGGAAGAGATCAAAATGTCAATCAGTGAAGAAGACCACCCTTACCAATGCAGATCAGCTGAGGGCTTGAATAGAGCAAAAAGGCAGGTGAAAGGCAAATCCGCCCCCTACCTGGGAAGGTACAACCATCTCCCACTGCTTTCAGATAGCAAAATTCCTTGGTTTGTTGGTTCTTCAGATTTAGACTGCAGCTTACACCATTGGCTCCTGTGGTTCATGGGCCTCCAGGCTCCTCTCGCCACTGTCAGCTTTCTCAGTTTAGGATGAACACGTAGTAGGCTATCTCGGCCCAATCTTTCAGATAAGTTTTTTGTATGCATCTGTGTTTATCAGTTGGTTTCTTTCTCTGACTAATATGTCATATTTCATTTGCATGTGGTGGTTTCCTGGCCCCTTTTATCCATATTTGGAACAGATGCTCTTCTCCCTTCCACAGTTGGCTCTGCAAGCCTATTGTTTTCTTGGTCCCTGTACTCACTTCTGGTGTCTTAATGTGTCTAGCTCTGGTGTGTTAGTTAGGGTTTTCTAGAGGAACAGATTTAGCATATGTATAATTATACAAGGGATTTATGAAGTAAGCTCACAGAATCGGAACTGGGAGAGTCCCAGTGACCATCTGCTGGATCAGAGGTAGAATAATCCAGGATGACTATCTGTGTGCTGAAGAGCCAGAGGATCCAGTAGCCGTCAAAGGGTGAAGGCCTCAGAGACCACTGCAGTGTCATTGGTGTGAGTCTGTCAGAAAGTCAGAGTCTGCATTAGAAGGCTGAAGAGTCCTTCCTGGAGGCCATGAGGACCTGGAGACCAACTTTCATGGGCAACAGTGACAACCACATTTCCTCCAGAGAGACTTCCTTTGTTTCTCCCTTTTTATTTTGTCCAGGCTAAAGCCTGTTGGCTGATGCCACCCACATCCCTTCTTAGTTTGCAGCCTACATTTCAATCACCCACACACACACGCAGAGCTTCACTGATCTGCTAGGCTGTTGTTACGCAGGTCAGGTCTACACGACTGTTACTGATCTCACATGGGTGTTCTCTGTGCCTCTGGGTTTTCTGTACCAGAAAGTGAGAAGAGAGATGCTTTATCCCCCCTAGGTGGATAAGGGAAGCAAAAGAGGCTCTCAGGAACCTCTTGACCTTACAGAGAAGGATATAATGCTTACTGTATACATACACTTCCTATCACCGGGTAGAGATTCACCTTCTGTTATTATTGCTTCTGTCTGTTCCTTCTTACTCCAAAATAGTCCCCGAATCTGTCCCATGTGTGAAACGTTTCTTGAGGTGCCCCAAGAGGGAACCGTGATCAAATTTAAGCTGAAACTGTAACCTTCATGTGGGCAAGCTACAGTAGCATGTATACCTCCGTATTTTAGCAGATAATATATTTCTTGGCTATTGGAAAAATTCTCAACATGTATTTGATAAACGAATGACTGAGTGAAGGAAATAATATCAGAGCAGCTCTAGGTCTGCACCCTCATCATTCAAACTGGTAATAATTTAGTTAAAATCTCCTCTTATGTTATGTACTGTACCTTAAAAATGCTCTATCTGGAGTCATAAAAATGATGCTCCCAGACTCACTCACCTCCCATGAGTGTCTGAACTTTTAGTTTCCAATGACCCAGCGTGCCTTGACTTATTGTTTGCTTGATTTAATTTATCGAAGGGGACCTCACTGCATTTTTTTTCAGTGGCAGGATCATGTTGTAGGTGTTCCCAGGGAATAACTTTCAGGCAGTGGCTCGCAGTCACTGTAGGACTACCTCTTTAATATAACCTTCATATGGCTGTCTGAGTGCACATAGGCCTTGAGGCTGATGATGACATTTTGTAGAGAGACTACAGTGACCTGTACTTCATAGAACTGTAGTTTGATTACCTATAAGATAAGAACATTTTCATTTGCTGGTAAAATATGTCATTGCTTCTGGGAACTCTGAAAAGTAAACTTAAAACTCATACTCTGATTTCCAAAGCTTTGACATTTAATTGGGATAATAAATAAAGTAGGTGAAACCAATTTACATAGTGTTGAGTAAAAAAGAACACAAATTGAAACTGACAGGTTTCTATGTCTCCAAGAACTATAGGGAGGTTAGTAACAAAGTAATCCACAGGTATTGTGGCACTTAAGCAGGTCTCTTTTATGCAACTGAGCAATTCAGATTTCCATTCTTCACGATTCGTGAGAAGTGTTTATAACAAGTATAGATCCAGATGCTGGGTGGTAACCTATAAGATCTTGTTACTCTGAATATTAAGTGAGCCTCTGAAAAGGTGTCTACATTTTACAGTGATACGTTTTAATGACAGGTTTATGTCATTAACAGGCTTCTGGTATTTAACAAAACTTGTAAATAATCATTTTGTCAGTGTAGTTGTGTAAGATCATTCTACATCTGAAGAAAGACCCTTGAATTAAAATAAACAAAAAGAGCTTTTGCTTATAATTCTTTTGGTGAACTAGAATAACTTTTAAGTCCATGTTAAAATGTGTATCTCTGCTCAAAACTCCATAAGGCCTTCTCACATTCAATCCAGGTAAAATTTTAAGTCCTCTAGGTGAATGAGGAGCCTCTTCTCCCTACCTGGGATCTGAACCCCATGCTTCTGCTGTCCTTTTACTCTACCTTCCCTTGCTCTTTTCCAGCCCCATGCATGCCTTGCTCTTCCTCACACACGCTTGCTCCAGTCAGCCGTTGCGGAGGCTTTGTCCTCAGTCTGGATCAACATGGACCTTGGATCACAACCCCTCTCTTTCGTGTAACCTTCTCAGTGAAGCTTCCAGACCTGCCTTATTTAAAATTTCTGTCTCTTCATCTTTCTGATCCCTCTAAGGCTGCACTTTTTTTTTTTTTTTTGTACATAGCATTTAACTGCTGCATATTGCAGTGGATTTAGCCCTTGTTTATTGTTCATCTGCCCCACCACACTAGATTTGTCTTTGCACCTTTTGAGAGAGGCCTAGCTCAATCTCCCCATTTTGTCTGCTGTAGCCCTGCTTGACCCCAGCCTGGGGAATGTTCCCATAGTTCAGGGCTATTAACTGACCCCTGGCATGTTTTCTCTGGTTTTTACTTATTTTTTCAGTATGTATTTCAGGCTGGCCTTGAACTCATTTTGTAGCCCAGGCTGGCCTCAATCCTCCTGCTGCAGCCTCCTAAATGCTGAGATTACAGGTGTGCACCACTACACCAGGCCTTACTCTTCACACTTTAAATAGCAAAGTTCTACAGTAGTAACACTGCTTGGTTTTCGTTTATGTGTTTTATAGGTCAGGTAGTTCCCTATCTCCCGGAAAAGAAAGATTACTAAAAATTATCTGTTGGACCCAAATGACCAAGTACAGGCTTAAAGATCACAAAAAGAAAAAGAATAGTTCCCTTATCCATGATTTGAATGTGGTTCTCTGTGTACCCTTTCTCTCCAATCTGATTGGAGTCAGTTATGGTTAATTTAGAAAATGTTTTGTTAAATTCTGACCTCTTATTTGTCAGCATAAAGCTGCCCACTGTGCCTGTGTGACTTGCAGTCCACTTTTCCAGGTCACTGAAGATTCGTGTCAGTTACTGCTGAGAATCTTGGAGCGGTGCTGGACAACTCAGTTCTGCACCCTTCTGTTGTCTGATGTAGCTGGCTAAGTCAATCTCCCACAGTAAAATAGCTCGTACTCCTTTCCATTGTTATGACCACATTGTTCATGTGTAGAACAAACATTGCTCAGTGCCTCAGGGAAGAGTTTAGATCTTGTTCATAAGCCTTACGTTGTTGCAAATCCATGGTCGTTCTTCTTCATTATCATGCACTCTTTCCCAGGCAGATTTTTGTCAGAGTGGTAAATCTTGGTGCAGATCAATTTTAGGTGTTGCTAGTATTTAACAACAATTAAGGTACTGATGAATATATGTAATATCTCCTGATTTATCATTGCCTTCTAAACTCTTCCCAAATATGTGAGGCAGAATTTACAGGACCTGTCAGAAGAAAAAGAATAAGATCATTCTAAAAAGTCTATTTTGCTTTGTTTTGTTTCTAAAGAGAATGAGGGATAGATTTGTCTTTGAGCCTTTTGAGGGAGACCTAGCTCAATCTCTCCATTTTGTCTGCTGTAGCCCTGCTTGACCCCAGCCTGGGGATGTTCCCATAATTCAGGGCTATTAACTGACCCCTGGCATGTTTTCTCTGTTTTTTACTTATTTTTTCTCTTATGGTTGGAATACTCTCTACCCAATTCCTGCTTTCTTCCCTCCCCCAAAGATGACCCTTCAACATTCAGGGGTACCAGGGACAACAGTCATGGCAGTAGGTGACATGTGTTGGGCACTTGATGTAGCAAGCACTCTTGGATGGACTTTACCTATGTTCTGTCATTTGATCCTTACACTAGTAAGTGCTATGACTCAGAAGTTACTGTCCTCTTTGCGGATAAAGAAACAGAAATTTAAGAAAGCCCAAGGAACTTTCACAAATCCACACAGTAAATGGGAGAGACTGTCTTCAAGGCCACAGTGTCTGACTGTAGAATTCTTTTATAGGTACCGCTCTAACTGATTGCGCCACTGGAGCTGTAGAATTCTTTTAAAAACTCTATTACACCATACTTCCCAGATTTCTCTTTCTCCCTGGGACTTTCCTCTTTTCGCTTGTTTGAGGCAAATGAAATAGTGCTATTAACCAGGATGTACAGTCTCATTTTATGGGATCTCTCCCCTGCCACCCTGTAACACTTTTACATACCACTGAAATTTCCCTTATAGTACTGGTTTGTATGTCTGTTCTACCTGCTCAACTATCTTGGAGGCAGGCTATGTCTTACTTGTCTTCACATCCCTAGTGCATTCCTGAATTATACAAACCTATCTTACTTTTCCTAGCTTATGTTTCTATCCAGTAAATTTTCCATAATAATGAACTTGCAGCTATGAGCATATTTCACTCTCATGCACAATGAGAATACCCAAGAGCAGTGTATTTAAATATAATCCCCTAATTGGGTAGACTCAACTGAAGCGAATACCTTGACAACCTAACTTTAATGCTTAGAAGATCAGCACAAGGCTCTGCTGAGAGCTTCTGGGTTCCTTTTAGTTTGAAACAATAGCTTAGTGGTATCTAACAGCTGGTGCTCCAAGAAAGATATGTGCATGCAAATTTTACTTATGTGAAGGATTCCTGCAATTTATAAATAATAATGATGACTGCCCCTCATTATAACTTCCAGATAGCCAGTAGATTCCCACACAGTGCCAGACTCTACATCCTGAGTGTGTGTTTGCAAGTGATGAACACATATCATTTTTGTCACAAATGTCATATAATAGCTTTATATATTGGAAGACTATGTTCTCCAATTTCTTTTTTCTTTTGGTGCCTCTCAGAGTAGAACAACTAGAGACATAGCAACATTAGATTAATCAAAATATTTTCCATGACTCTCAAGTCAACAAAACATGAAATCTTAATGTGCAGTGTTTGCTCATTTGGCTGTTTTCAGGCACTCAAGGTGACTTGACTGAAAGTGGGTTGGGCGGAGATGCTCCAGTAATATTCTGTTAAGTAGTACACTTCATGTTTCCGTTCTGTAGATGTGATTTGTGTCTAGATGTTCCCCCCTTAGGTTCCTGTGGTTGTAGGCTTATTAGGAGGTGACTGAATCTAGAGCGTGATTGATTTGTAGTGCATTGTGGGATTAAGGGTGGGTGACTGCTGGATCAGTCCCCTGATTGGATTGGCACCATCCTAATCCTGGATGCAATCAATATAAGGAACAGGAAAAGGCTTCCTTCTCTCTTCTGTTGCTTTCGCTGTCTTCTGCCCTCCATGAATTGCTTTTCTCTCTGAAGCCACCCTGCAGTGGAGCCAGCTGACTATGGACTGACACCTCTACAAACTGTGAGCTAAAGAAACCTTTAACTTTGGGTTTTGGGTATTTTGTCCCAGCAACGAGAAAAGTAACTAACACAACAGATAAAATAGATGTAAGTAATCCTGAATAGTGTAGATAATAATAAAAGGACTGGGATGTGAGGAATCTTTTGTATTACCATCAAAGTGTTTTCAATTAATTTAACATTAAAATTTGTATAATTTAATATTAAAATTATATAACAATAAATTATGGTTGCATTTAACAAGTGGTTTCTAAAATTCATGAAATTTAACAAATGGAGCTATACTCAGCTATAAATAAAGATAAACTTGAGGCTTTTATAGGTAAATGGATGGAACTAGAGACCACACTCATAAGTGAAATAAATCAGACCCACATATGTAAATATTGTATTGTCTCGCTAGTGTATGAACCTGAAACAGTAAATGAAATCCAAAAGATACAATAGATATTTTGAAAAGAAAAGAAACTGTTCAAAAAAGGAAAGAACAACTGGGATGAGAGAAAGGAGAAAAGAAAGAAAGAAGGGGAAAATATATATAAATATACACAAAGTAGCTAACTGTACTACTGCTTTTTATTGAAAGGAACAGTTAATGCTTAATTTTTTGATCAATTTTGCATGTCTGTATCTGATAATCTGAACAACTACTTTGAAGATAACAATATGCAATATAACAACCATTGTTTATTTCTTATCATCTTGTTTTGAAATTCTGTATTGTTTTTAATGTTTTTAAAATTTTTTTATGCTTTTTAAAATAAAAAAATGGTGCTTATCAGGCTTGTGTGGGAGGGCAAGGTTTAAATTCCAACCCTGTCTTTTGCTTTCAGTTTATAGATATATTACTTACTGTTTTTTAAAGTTTATAGCATACTGTATTTTATTAGTCTTGAGATTTCCAAGATCAACTAAGACTGGTTGAAACAGATGCACCTGACATCGGTAGGTGCTCTCTTTGAGCTACACCCTGCATCTTCTTCGCTTCTCTATGAGCTAAGTACTGCTATTAGTTCTATTCCATAGTGGAGGACCCAAGGCTGTCAGAGAGTTGGAGGCACACCGGCTAGTGGAGCCAGAGCTCAGATCTAGGTTCCCGAGACACTTCTGGCTCTGGCCGTGGAGTGCAGGCAGTAGAGGGAGTTGGAAAACGGAGATGCAGAGCAGAGAGCAGGCTCTTCTCATCTTCCTCATTCTTCTTCCTGGGGTAGGTATCAGGTGATAGAATGTTCCTTCATCTCCTCGAGTTAGTCTTTCCATTCTCGCTGCAGAACAAAACACATAAAATGTACAGTATGTAGGTAAAAATGATGGTGACTTCTGATGCTATTACTCAGAAATAACAAAAATTTTAATGATTAGGGATAGTATCAATAAACTTTGTGTATGTATAATACAGAGTGTGAAGATTATAGAATAGGGTAAATATCCTATTTAATACTTTGTTTCGTTCCATTGTTATTTCCTTAGTTTAGAAAGAGTTAACCAGTTTGAAAATTGAAGGCTTTAGCTTTTGGAAAGTAAAATTTAGGAGCTAGAACTACAGATACAGAAATGACATTTAATCACCAAATCTTTTTGTATTCTGTTAATTCTCTACTTCAGATATTCACCTGCTTTGTTAACAAGCATGGTCTGACTGACTGGAGCTTAACTTGCATTTCTTACTTTTCTTTATCCCTCAGTAATGGCAAGTAGGGTCAAACTTTGAATGAGTCATAAACTCAGTATAAACTTTGTAGATAGTTTCATATTTAGTCAAACATTGAGAACATTTTCCATATTTTCATTTTTTATCTGTAAGTCTGAATTTTCTTAATGCTTTCTTTCTTTTTTTTTTTTTTTTGCAGTACTGGGGATCGAACTCAGGACCCTGCGCTTGCTAGGCAAGCGCTTATTCCACTGAGCTATATCCCCAGCCCCCAATGCTTTCTTGATAAGGAAGAAAGGTATGATTTTCATGTCCAAAGTACTTATCCATTGCAGAGGTGATAGTAAGCTAAAACGTGTACCTTAACTCAGGCGATGTTTTTCATACATCTACCCCTTTGAAGATGTTGCTCATGAAGAACAAATTCATTTAGAGTGGTATTTGGTCATTGACCTCACTAAGAGTACTTCTGGGGCCTTTTATCTACCGCAGCAACAATCACATTTGACCATAGTCTCTGAAACGGTTCCCCTTTTATGTTCAGATATGCGACCAGTGAAAATTCTTAATAAGCTCTGTTCTGCAGCCCATGATATTATATATAAGTCCTGTGTGGTTTGGCCTAATAAATCCTTATTCTATCTTGATCTTCAGATGTCTAACAGGTCATATTACACAGAAATAAATGTGTTTCAGAGTTTTGTACATAAGAGTATTTTGATCATTTTCTTGTTTAAATGGTCAAGCCATAGAAATAGAAATATGCCTAACTGGAAAATGGAGAGCAAAGAGAAGGCAGGGTAATATTCAGTACTGCCCATAGGTAGATACAGACAATGGTGTCTAAAACATAATCTTTATAGCTTTTATCAACATTGTTTAGAAAACAATGGCATATGGTAAGTTTAGGGCTCAACAACAACAAAAAAAATCTGTCCCTCATACATCCATTAGGGTTGCTCTGTAAAGGCTGTTTCCTGAGAAACTACAGTACTTATTAACAGCAGGAATACTGAGTATATTTAATTTTATGGCATATTTTAATAGCAATGGTCACATTTCATTTTAATGACAAATTTTGAAAAACGTGTTTGTTGTCTTTGGAAATATTTTTGTAGCTTGATTTAAATTATAGTTCTATCCCAGTATATATTCACCTAGTGCTGTTAGGGTATTCCATCTTTATACAGGTACTTATAGCCACCTTCAGATGATGTTTTTCTTTCTTTATTCATACTTTATTGTCAAATGTGACCATAAACCTATAATTATATAGGTTTTATTCCTTGGAAAGAAGAAGAAACCCCAAATAGAAGTTCTTACTTTAAGAAATAAAACTCAACCTTAGCAGAGTATTGAAAGCTTAGAAGAATTACTAGTTGAGTCTCTTTGAAGACCTAATCAAATCAGTTTTCTAGTGTTGAGTAGAAGAAAGTATATTTGTCCTTCTGTATAGTTAGGGGATTGGTTCTAGGACCTCTGCAGATTCCAGTCTATGAATGCTCAAGCCCTTTATGTAAAATGGTGAAGTATGTGTCTATGACCTGCTCATCTTCTCCTGTAAACTTTAAATTATTGCTAGTCTTCTTATGTAACACGGCTCCCCAAAGCCATGACCTCTTGAGAACTGAGCTGCGCAACGTGCTGTGAGTGGTGGGCCCAGGAAACCAGGCTCCAATGTAGTCCCAGCCTGTCCCCTCATCACTCATGTTACTGCCTGAACTCTGTCTCCTGTCAGACCAGCTGCAGCACTAGATTCTCTTAAGAGAACAAATCCCACTGTGAACTGCACACTGGAGGGATCTAGGTTGTGTGCCCTTTTGAACCCATCCAGAAGCCTGGGGCCAGAGATACAGCTCAGTGGCACAGTGCCTGCCTGGTAAGCGCAAGGTCCTGAGTTTGATTCCTGGTACCAAACCAAACGAAACGAAACGAAACCAAACCAAACCCACACTGCCTCCATCACCCCTCCCCCAGGTTTATGGAAAAATGTCTTTCAAGAAACCACTCCCTGGTGCCAAAGAAGAGTGGACACCACTATCTTATAATACCTACTAAAATGTAGATGCTGTGTAAATAGTTGACATAGCCTGTTGTTTATAGAACTATGACAAAGAAAAATTTCTAGACATGTTTAGTACAGATGCAGTTGTGTTGTTTTTGAATATTTTTGATCTGTAGTTGACTGAATCTGCAGATATGGAACTCACAGAGACAGTTTTACAGGTTGTTTCTCTGTTTAATTAGGTTTTCCTTTAGGTAAAATGGGGTTAAATTTCTTATAAAATCTTATCATTTCTTAAAAATTAGTCCTTTAAACCTTTTGAGTTTAGGCTCCTTCCACCTTTTTCCTTCTCAGCAAGGTTTTACAGTCATTTTGCAAACACACAGATGGCAAGAATGTGACCCTTATTGTAGGGGAACCTCTTCTATCCTATTTGCATCCTAAATTTCATTTTATAGAATATATCATATTATCCCATTATCTTCCTAATTTGATTGGCTTTTAATACTGTTCAAGATAAAAATCATATGAAAAAATGAAGATGTTACCCTAGACATTCCTTCTATTCCTGTGCGTGGAGATTAGGTCACCGGCTTGAATGAAACAAGAAATGACAGCATTTCTCAGGGAATTCTGAGCAGGAATGTGACACAGGCTCATGGGAATGTGTAAAGTGATGGAGGAAAATGCCTCTTTTTGCAACAGAACACCAGGGTATGAAGAGAGGTAAGTGTGCTCCATACTGTCACGCTACACAGGGCGTGAAGGTGGAAGAACCTGCAAGTCATTAATTTTCAGAATCTCATTAGACGCTGCTAAAACAGCAGTGTTGTGTTTCCACACATGGTTCGATTAGACTTCCCAGTCACTATGTAGATGAGACTCAAAACGTACTGATTAGTCTTATTGTTCAAATGTATTATTCACTTGCAGTTTTTTCCTCTCTCCTCCCTCTTGCGTGCTGCTCCCTGCCATTGAGTAGTATAATTGTCACAGCAATAAAAAGAATAAAAAGTAGAACTAACATCATGTTATACATGGAACTTGACAAACATGTGGCTCAACTGTAGAGTTCTCCTGAACCGGTCTCAATTCTTTGAACAGATCTGCAATATATTTTAAAACATATTACATATAATAGGTAATACATATATAGTTATAAGTTATGTATAGATATATCTGATACATTGATATATTTATGGATTAAAAGTAAGCATGCATCTCTTCTAAGGAATATTCCTCCTAAGAAAGATTGAGCAGCCTCATTTTTCTACTTTTTTTTTTTTTTTTTTTTGGCGGTACTGGGGATCGAACTCAGGACCCTGCGCTTGCTAGGCAGGTGCTTATTCCACTGAGCTATATCCCCAGCCCCCTCATTTTTCTACTTTGCAAAACAAAGAAAACTAAACTTTAATTCCGAAATTGTCATTTAATTTAACTGTTCATGCTTTATTTATTCCGTTACTGTGAGGTTGACTGCTCGTCTATCTAAATTACAGTCTCAGGGCTACTGTGTCCAGTTCTTTGTCTTTAAGGTTAATCAGCTGTGTAATCAAGATGAGCTATCTATGTTTTACTGATGATAGGCATGTTGAAAGATAATGAATACTTTACTTTTGCAGTAGAGGTTTAAACGAGGAGGTATGTTAGCCCACAGGTGAGAGAAATATAAAAAAACCCATACAGACAGTGATTAAATTAGGTATATTATGAATTATAAATTACACAGTTTACATTTTCCTATGTGATCTGATAGAAAATAAATAGAAAGATTCTATTTTTCCTTATCTCAGTAGCTTTAAAATTCTTCTTTGACTTTTCTTTGCTTGAATGATGTGTATCATATTGATCCACTACATGGACTATTCCTTAGGGTTATCTGACTGCCAAGCACTCTCTGTTCTTAGGAGAGGTTTGTTACACATTCAAATCCCCTTTGGGCTTAAATTTCAGAAAACTGGAATTAAATAACTATCTGGAAGAGCTATAAGACGGACACTTACTTCTCATTCAAAACAACGTAAATTGTAACGTGCATGATGGTCAAATTCCTAACAGCAAGCTGCTTGCACACACAGGCTCTAGAATCCTCCTGCAGCTTTTCTAAATGGGAAAAAGTACTGAAATTCTTTCTTTTTTCCTTGATGTATCAATGGATCTGAGTGCTGTGTTGATTAGGTTCTACCACTAACTGGGTAGGTGACTTCGGGAGAATTACTTACCTTTTCTCAGACTCAGTTTTACTATCAGTATAATGAAAATGATAAAAGTACTTCACTTAAGTAATTATGGTTTAGGTAACATTATAAGTATTAAATGATAATTGCTGTTATTTTTATTTTTGTTACCAGTTTGTCATAGTGCTCAGGTGCTACTGTTGAATTCCACTAGAGTTGTGGTCATTGACTCTTCCTGTACCTCCTTTATACTTTTTTGGTATAACTGCTTATCTCTGAAATTTTCTTTATTACCATCTTTCTTAATTCTCTGTCTCTCTCTTTGTCTTTCTCTGTCTCTCTCTCCAATCCAGTGGCACACTACTATTGAGTTGTATTCAAGGCTTTTAATTTTATTTTTATTTGGAGACAGAGTTTTGCTAAAGTGCTTAGACTGACCTTGAACTTTTGATACTCCTCCCTCTGCCTCCAAACTAGCTGGGATTGCACTTGTGTGATACCCAACTGATTACTCTTTCTTTAGCTACTTCTGCACTGAGCAAGTTTGCCTTTTCCACATCAGCTGATTATTGTTGTTATCCTGGAAAAGATATAGAATAGATCAATGTCTTTTTAGAAGACAATATCCCACCATTATCCAATTCTTTATAATAACACTTAAGCAAATCATCCACTTCCTCATTGGTTCATTACTAGGCATTTGTTGATATGCCTAGGAATATGAGATACCCAAGTCTCAAAATTAAAAGAATCCTGGTCTCTGTCTTCAAAGAGTCTAATGTCAACCCAGATATATCCCTAATTATGGCTAAGGGACTATAAGTTGTGTGAATGATGCCTCTAACTCATGCATTTGGAAAAAGATAAAACTATTTTGGACAGTAAGACTTAAGTGTTTTAGAACTTGTGCTACCAGCCTTCATGTTCTGGAATATGTCCACAAATAACCTTAAGAAATCTCTATAGCTATTTTTATTAACTCACCTTCTAATTAAATGAACTTTCCTTGGGGCATTCAAAGTAATGATAGTGTACACACACACACAGCCTCACACAGAGTCATTGTCTTTTAGTTTCCTTTTGGCTTTTCTCATTATAATACTTCTACTGCAGTAGTATTTTGTGATATTTTGCCCTTGCATGTGTACACATCAGTGCTTCTGAGAAAACAGGGCATTTTTTGTGGTTTTTTCCATGTTCCTTTTTTTTTTTTTTTTTTGCGGTACTGGGGATCGAACTCAGGACCCTGCGCTTGCTAGGCAAGCGCTTATTCCACTGAGCTATATCCCCAGCCCTCCATGTTCCTATTACTGTGCTGACTATTATTTTATTTCTATTTTCTGGTATGTGCAGACTTTTATAACGTATCATGCTTATAAATTATCCATTTGTCTTATATGATTTGCCTGTATTTTGTGTACAGATTTTTCACACTTAGAGCATGCCTTCAGGGACCCAACTCTGCACTCTATGGTAGGTATGAAAGTGCAGGTGCTCGTTTCATTAGGGCTGGAGTCATGGACCAGAACATTCTTTTGAATTCTGATGCCATAAATCAGACTTCTCAGAGAAAACATTCAACAGGCACAAAGTCTATTTTTCTTATACATGGGTTGCTTCAAGCTCTTACCCATGAATGGCTCATCATCATTAAGTAGCTTCTGGTGAGGCAAGAAATTTATTTTTGCTTGAACAAATGCTCCAAAATGGTAAATTCCAAAATCCCATCTTTGAAATAATGCTTTTGCTGAAACAAACATTTCTTTGTCCTACCGTTTCTTTGTTCTCCTTTTTTTTACTATTTTGGCAATTTGGCATTTATTTTTCTTGTTTTCTTTTTCTACCCTAGGGGCGAACTCTTTATTACTTTTAAACAATCTCTGTTCTGTTAATCACCCGGTTTCCACTAATCACTCATCACCTTCCCTTTTCTTCTGCATTGCCTCCCTCTGGGTTTCTGCTGCCCACGTGCTCCTTACTTAAATTATAGCTAATGTGGTGAGAGGACTTGCCTGGGAAATCAGGTGGCTCATGAGCTGCAGAGATTTTCTTAAATGTATTTGCAACTTTTTATGAAAGCACATTCTCTTTGGACTGCTTCTTTCTGTTTAGAAGAGGCCTGTGTACACGGCACAGATGTTCACAGAGGCCTATGAGAGTAGACAAGGAAAGGAGAAATCTCAGCATAATTATGTTGCTGCACAGTTTAGCAAATAGTCATCAGCACTTATTAGACTGAAAAGAAAAATTTAAAAGAAAAGAAGAGAAGTCCCTTTGAAGATACATATTGTTCCTCTGTGTTTGATACGTGCCGGTCTTGGGAAGCACTGGCTTTTTTTTTTTCTTCATCATCCTACTGGATCCTGAAGTAAAGAAGTAAACATTTTCCAACATGCAAACTCAGACACAGAGGCTTAAACTTACTATATTAAGTTGAGATAGTAAAGGGAGGGATCTAGAGAGAGAAAGAGAAATGAAAAAAGAGAGAGAGATGGACAGACAGAGACAGACAGCGAGATATACATAAATTGACCCAGATTCCTTATGGTCCTTTTTCTGATTTCTTATGCTAATAACCAGGGGTACAACCATTGCTTTGTGTCTGACTGAATGCACAAAGTTGCTAATCTGAACCAAGTTCAAAGTGCTTTAAAGCAAACAAACAGAAAACCTTAGTGACATTCCTGAAGGCATGCCTCCAAGTTCCTAATAGAATTACTTCTTGGTTCCTGAGATATAATTAATTAGACAAAGAAAGATCAACCAGAGTCCAAAAGGGAAACAGGAGACTTTCTAAGTGGGAGTGACAGTGAGCTTCTGAACCTTGATAAGAAGTCACTGGATCCAGGGCACAGGCATTTCTGTCAGCCCTTAATTATGGCTTGAAAACTTCTTGAAGATAGGAACCCTTGAAAGGTACATAAAAGAAGACATATTGGGCAGATGAAAAGATTTTTTGCCCAGAATCTGCAGGATATTTTCTTATTTTATTTTCCTTATAGTCTGTCTCTACCTGTGATTGTCTGCTTTAACTGACATCTAGGTTATTTTATTGAAAAGTTTTCAGATTCTAGATCAAGCACTTAGTATAAAACGGTTTACCTATTGTCACTACTAAATTAATTTCACTCTGACACCTGACTACCAAGTCACTCCCCATTTTGTTTGAGAGCTTCTTTGATCCAGAAAAAGTAGCTTATTGGGCATCCATCTTTTTAGTTTCTTTTTATACACAATCCTTTACGGTCATAAAGAGGAGAGAAAAGGGGATCATTTAAAGAATTTCTCATACACACTTTTTAAACTGGGAAGATTGTGAAGTTCTGAAAGTGCAGAGCGGTAGGTTCATGGGGCTCTTGAGCTTCATAGATGCTGAACTGGTGCATCCCTCCACCTCTCGTTCCCCTCCCCCCTTACAGAAACTGCACGCTCTTCTAGGCAGTGAGGACAACTAGTGAGGCCTGCCAGAAACAGAGGGCAGGAGAGAGGGGAAATAACTGAGCAACAGTGAATTTTAGTTCTAGTTGTAGTTGCAGCATCATGGGATGTTACTGCCGTAGGACACCTTGGAAATTGTATGGTACATGCTGGGGGTGTAGAGTATTGCCTAGCATGTATGAAAGCCTGGGTTTGATCCTCAGCACTGAGAAAAAAATGCATCTTGTGTTTCAAGCCTTTGTCCTCTTCCTAGTAGAGAACACGAATTCCCACAGCCAGAGTTCTCGATGTGGAGATGTGGGAGTTGCAGTGTAGTTTGAGTCCAGCTGTGAAGTTGTGCTTGGTGTGGATATTGAGGGGAAAAAGCTACTCCTTGGCATGGCTCTTCTTGTGCATCTTTTTGCTCCATGTTCTGCCACTCATCAGAAAAGTTGGTTAGAACAACCTTCTCATTCTACAGATAAGAAAACTCAGGTCCATAGAGAGGTCGAGGGATTTACAAAGATTAGATCTTGAGGATATATTTCCTCCTTCTTTTATTAGGTATTTCTTATCTCACAAAGAAAACTATGATAGAAATCAGGCCATTATTGCTATTGAAGCCAGAACTACATTAAACCACAGGGTTTTTTTCCCCCCCTTTGGTTGCTTTCCTCAAATGAAAAATAATTCATGGTTTAATTCCATTGTGAATTAGCAGTACAGTTGACTCATCCTGTGTTGAAAAGGCTTTACTGCTTTAAATGAATGCCCACCTCCTCCTTTGGTATTGTTGTACAATTTCACCCTCTTCATTTTTCTTTCTTCCTGCTTTTTGGTTTGTTTTATGCCATGCTAAACTCAGGAACACAATTGCAAAGACTTAAAAAGAGATTATTTCTGAAAATCTGCTACAGCATCAAAGCAACACATTTGTATTTTAGACTTAAAGAATGCAAAGCCTGTAAATAGAATGTCAGATGAATTTTTATAATCCTAGAACCATATTTCAAAAGCACTAGAGGAGATAGCTATTTGAAAGAACTCTGTAATGAGCCTTATGGTAAAACAAATAATTAGGATCTTATTTGTTTGAAAGTTAATTATATCCACAATACAGGGTTTTGGAGATCTCAATTATTCAAAAACCCAATTTCCAAGAGGAAAGTTGATCAAAGAACAAAGTTGAAGGTAGGACCAGAAAACCTACCTTCTAAGTGCAGAAATAAGGACAAGGGAGGAGGGCAAAAGCAGAAAGCTTCCTTCTTTCTTCCTCCCTAAAACTTGAAAGATTTCTGGAAAAACTGTATGGCTCAAAATTTTCATTGTAAGTTCAAAAGTTGCAAAGGACATAATTTCTGGTATATTGCAAATGTTGACATTGTAAGAGGTTACGTTATTTTTACAGAATAGCCACTTGGAATCTAATGCTGTAGTGATTTCTTTGTCAGTATTATCTATTCAGAAACATGAAAATGTGTTCTTTGTTGGTTGAAAATTTCATACCATTCCTTCTTTTTAAACTCATATTTCACTTGCCTCACAGGATTTTATCAATGTGCTTTGCTTAAAATATTTTACTAAGTATATAGATTCAGAACATTAAAATTTAAAAAAAATCCTGAATATATATTCTTCTGTGTTTCAAAGGTTGCATGTGGGTAGGATTTCTATTACTATTACTAGCACAAGGTTGATCAAACTATAAATATTTGACAAATATCAACCATCATTAAATATAAAAGCTACACTTATTAGAACTTCATGTATTAATGACAAGGATAGGAATATTTACAAAATTGTTTTAGTAAGTCAAATACTTATTTTAGAAACAAGATAGGATTTAGCACAATTCAGATTTTCATTTTTCTAGATATAAGCATTAAAATCTTTTTCATATAAATACATACATGAGATGGGAAGGACTTTTAGTCATTAGACATGAAAATCTCTTTAGCACCTTTATACCAATCACATAGTGTTAGGAAAAAGGAAAAGAAGAAGCAGGTACAAGCTCAAGGAGAGGTTTATTGCAGAACAAATCTGAGAGAGACGACGCTGGCACTAGAGACCAGAGCAGCTGCTCCCATACAGTCTATGGGGTCTTTTGTAGGGTCCTGGGGAGTGGGGAACGCAGTGAAAGGGGGTTGTTGCTCCTGTAAGAACAAGGCTTAAGACAGCACAAGTGGTAATGGTTGCCCATGGAGGAGGCCTGGGAAAGCGCAGGGAGTGGTGACTGCTATTGACTGCAGGGCCTGGCCTTAGGAGTGCCCAAGTGCAGCTGTGGTGACTGTTTAGTGGGGTCTCTGATCAGGGTGGGGTATTGGTTCCTTCATGTAGTGATTCTCATAAAATTATGTTTTGTGATTCATGCTGTGACAAATCAGTTATTACTTCTTCAGGTTTGTTGAAAGGAAAGCTTAACTTAAAGAAGAATTTGCTAATTATTCACTTTCTTGGTTTCTGGAAGCCAAACCCCAAGGCTTATTAAAGCTTCTCAAATGTCCACAAATTATACCTGATGCTTTCTCTGAGAAGTGCCATGTTGAAACTGATATACCTGAGAAGATAGAAATATTCTAAATTTCAATATTCCACCTTTCAATACACTTCTGCTACTATGGGTTTCAATTTTTGGACAAGATGCTTTTGCTTATCAAATGCTTGATTTACCTTTCATGAAAGCTTTGGAACTGTAGGAGCACAGCACGTTAGATTTATGGAAAATGCCCTCCCCCAGTCTCTTTTGAAAAACTTAATTGCTGAATGAATGGGCCAAGTTTCTTTCAGGATGACCTTTTGCATTCAAACAAACTTCATAATGGGTCTTCACAAGCTTCTTGTTTAACTTTCGAGTTCCTTCTAAAATGGATTGCTGGCTGTTGGGAGGAGGCTGGCAAAGAGCAAACCCCGGGAGAAATAAGGCGATGCCTCAGCTGGAGATTCTCCTTATTGATTCCCTTTTGCTTTGCCTCATGGGATTTTTCTGAGGAGCAGTGTATTTTTTGAGAATGACTTGTGGAGGAAAAGGCAAACGCTTTAAACAATGATTGTCATTCCCGTGATTCCTCAACTGCAGGTGCATTCTCAGATCAATTTAGGGGAAAACTTGAGGATCTGAAAATTGATTCCCTTTTAAATATCTGGTTCTGTGTTACCCAGATGGAAGACAGCTATTATAAAGTATGTAAAAGGTAGACTATTGAAGCCAGGATAGGACCATTTAGTGATGATTGGTTTTAACTACTTTCATATGTTCTCAGGATTTTAGTAATTGATATTCATATTGGTGACCTGGATTCACCAAGAATTTATGAGGGCAGATTTCCTTCTAAAAATGGCATTTCAGAACAATTTCCCTTAAGAGTAAACTGAAAATAGAAGGTAAACTCTTTGAATGGTAAACTGGTAAATTTTTGGAATCTGTCTTTTGCACCTAGTTTCTATACTGAAACTTTATAACATCATAATTTGGAAGCTGTTCAGAATCAGTGTTGTGGAATTCTAAATCTACAGTTGTAAATAATTTGGAAAATTTTCTAAGCTAGTTTTAAAAATTCCTACAGTTTAACTCTTTAACACCTGATAAATAAGCCAGTATATGTGATTTCCTGGCTGTTCAATAACGTATTACTTCAAGATTTCTACCTTACGAAAAGAAAGGCAGGATTACACTATGATCTAAAGAAAACAAAGACTCTTTGTTAAAGAATGTGAATTAAAATTATTTTCTGATAGTTTATTATTAATGTATCATTATGCCAAAATATAACATTATACCATGACTCCTACATACATTTAGAATTCAGTGGAGATAGTAGATTATATATTTTTTGATTATATTTTTTCTGCTTGTTACTTTTTGTAAAACAGAACTGTAAGCTCCTTGTATTATCCACTTCTGTTTTCACAGTTCTATTATAATGAGAAATATTCAAATTGATTTTAGAACCAGGGAACTTACTTTGTATGCAAATAAACTGGTGATATAAGAAATATCAGAAAGGATTTAAAGTATCTATTAGTATATTGGCAGTGTCATATTGAAAAGACTGAGAAACGCTTGTGTTCCTAAGGCAGCTTATTGTGCAGATATTTGCACAGCACCTTCCTTGGCTTTTGGACAAAACAGACCTGATTCTCCTAGTTGTTGTGTCCGTACTGACCAAGTAGCAGATAAACCCAGATGTTGTGTGGCTGTGCATGATACTTAACCTCAATGAGCAGCAGTTTCTTGTCTGGAAAATGAGGATAATCAACACATAGTATTGTTGTGTTGAATAAATAATTAGGTGTATGTAAAACATTCATAAATGCTTAATGTTATTAGCCATTATGATTATTAGTGGGCCTCAAGTAATAGTCTGTGTGAAAAATATTGGCTAATATTGAGTTAATTGAATTAAATATTTTTAATTTGATGCAAGTTTAAGGTCACTACAAATTCAATCAGTGGTTTACCATCTACTTTTCTCAAGTGTAGAAATGCTTTGTCACCAAGTATATTAGTAGTGTAGACATTTTTGATAATACTTTGATAGTACAGAGATAGTATGCATCAGGTAATATGATTATTCTTGGCACATTACTGTCCTTATTGTTATTTACCACCTTTTTCCAGTGTTAAGGTGCTACTTGGATAGAACTTCTAATTGTATAAAAAAACTTACTGATACGAATTTTCTACATTAGAGTGTCTTAGGATAGGTCTAGATTAACATCGTGTCATAGAATTCCCTCCAAATTTGGAGGAAGATGTTTAACCTCTTTTCATTATTTCTAACAGGGTATCAGTATTCACATTAAGAAGAGATGGCTTATCCCGGGCGTGGTGTTGCATACCTGTAATCCCAGCATTTGGGAGGCTGAGGCAGGATAATCGTTGCATGTTCAAGGCCAACCTCACCTACGAAGTAAGCTCAAGGCCAGCCTGAACTGTGTATGGTGTAGTGAGACCCTGCCTCAGAAAAGACCAAAAAAAAAAAAGAAGAGGTGGCTTAAATATTCCTTTTTCCTCTTTTTGTCAAGATATGTTAAATGACAAATTTTGGTCATTTGTTGACCAGAAGTTCCATCAGGTAGGGTATATATTTTTAATAACACCAAAAGGAAGTTAATTATGTCTTGTATAGATAAAATATTTAAAGCTTATATTATATTCTCAAATTATAATAAAGGGAGTCTTTGGTGTATTCTCAGGAAGTACCTTATTGGATAAGTTGAATTGGGAGTGGTAGGTCAGCAATAAGCACTATTATCATATATGTCTTTTATGTAATTAGTATATTAATTTGATCTATACAATAGGTACATGATTCTAATGCAGTTCACTAAAAGACAGTTTTATTGACTTTCACCAAGGCAAGAGGTGAATTATCTTTTGGCCAATTGGCAAATTTGAAAAATGCTATCTCTTAAGAGCAGACCTTGCATATGGTAGTATTGTTGGGTAGTTCCTTGTAGAAATGACTCACCAATTCAGTGTATTTCAGGTCTTTCTTATCTTGAGCAAAGAACTGAATAAGACAAGCCAAAAGCAGTGACAAGATTTATTTGAAAAAGAGAGCGAGAAACTGGGTCTGCAAAGCCAACTTGGACCAAACAAGAGAGGCAAAGAAAAAAGCAAAAAATAAAAGTGTACCCTGGTCTGGAAGGCACAGGGCGGGCTACCATGGAAGAGACACAGTAGCAGGTTCCTTGTGGTGTCTGTGTCTTCACGCACTGTCCACATTTTGTGGAAACCAATGAGAAGTTCTGCATATGGGGCCTTGGGAATTACTTGGCAGTGTCCTGGAATCCTGTAATTAATAGGTCCTGTTTATTCCCCCACATCCAACTTTGCCATGCCCTACCTCCTATCTTGGTAGTAAAGAAAAATACTTTAACATTTCAGAGAGAAAAAGAACAAAGTTATGGGTCAAAGTTATAGTTCAGTGGTAAAGGTTGTGTTCAGCATGCATTAGGCCCTGGATTCAAACCCCTGTACCATTAACAACAAAAATAAAGTTCAGAAAGTGACAGCCATGGGTGAATCTAGAGAGCCGCACAAAAACCCAGCAGACATACAGTGTGGCCTTTTACGCTGAGCAGAGGCTACCACTGCACCCTTCTTGCCTGCTCCCTCTCCCATCAGTGTCAGTCATTGTTTATAGGAGACACGTAGGACCCTGTCTGTCACCTGAGCTGTACCAGCATTTGCATTTTCTCTGATTTGGCTGCCTTAACATAGGACCCAGTGAAATATGTTAAATATATTTTGTGAATAAAATAGCTTGGAAAGAAACAAAATCACTGAGCAGTATTTGTTGGAAACTTCAGAGTAATAAAGCAGAGTTTAGAAATAAGACTAAAATATTGAGTAGTTGTATCAGGTTGTGGAATTAATTTACTGAGGAGGTTAGCTGCCAGTTTTCTATAAAAAATAGTCCAAATTAGTTCGATTATTTTAGTAATTATTATTTAACATGTGCTAAGTGCCTGCAGCATGTTGGTGCCTTCACAGGATATCAGAATGCACCATGGAAGGAGCTGAACTTGCTATTGGTTTTAATTAATCTCTCAAGTTAATTGCCATTATGGGGCACATTTCTTACATGAGTAAAACTGGAGTGTGAGGAAAGATAATGTCCCTCCCTCATTAAGCTGTCCACATTAGATTTAGAGAGTGACAGTGAGGCCTGTTCACACTCGGTTTTGATAGCTTTCATTGCTGACAGCCCAGAGTAAGTGGAGATCTGTCCTCTCATTATTAGACTCAACCCAATAACGATGGCACAAACACAGCACCTCAATCAGGGAGATTTCAAAGAGGCGTCTGTGCCTTGATGCTCAGCTTGTCATATATGTTTTTCCACTAGGCCCAGACTTCTTTTGTTCTCTCAGCATGGGGAAAATTACAGTGCTGATACCTGCTAAGAAGGGCAGCCCTCGCCAACTGCAGTCTTCCCCAGAGTAGGTATCACTTAGTGACTTCTTCAAATGTTATGAGAAGAGATCATTTTGAGATATTAGGCACTTCCTTTAGCATAGTTGCATAACAGGTATGTGCTTCCCCTCCCCGCACCCCCAGCTCTGTGCCTTGTAAAGCCTCATAGACAGGGCCTTAAAAATGGCTGAGATGTTATTGATTACCTGCCACAACTGAACAACCATTTGTGTGTCTCTCTTTTCATCAGTGTTTACTCCTGTAGGGTCTTAGGTTGGATCCACTAGAACTATAGATCAGTGATTAGGTGATCATTAGAGAAGGCTCTTGGAACCCACCATGGTATTGTATTACCTGTAACCCTGGCACTCTGGGAGACTGAGGCAGGAAGTTCTCAAGTTCGATCCTAACCTGGGGAACTTAGGGACTTGGAGGGACCCTAGGAGAAACCAGGGAGGGAATGAGGGAATTAGGATAGGAAAGGAAAGAAGCTATCAAGGGTGTGGCTTCAGTGAACCAATCTTGAATACCAGTGAGTCTCTAAGGCATGAATCATCCTGCAAAGTCAGCTTGTCCCTGAGGTAAGGAAGCAGGCTTCTGTACCTGCCTCTCGCACCAGTCTGTCAGCAGTGGACATTGGTGGGGCAAAGTGTGGTGGTTTATTTCCCACACACCCCTGGGTGAGGTGGCTCTGATCACCCACGGGTAGTAGTGCCACCTGGGGGTGGAATTGGATGGGTATCAACAGAGGGCATCAACAGCCTCTGAAGTATAGGGAAGGCGTTGCACAGTTGTATAGGACATTTGCATATGCCAGGAACCCAAGCTTTCTCTGTTACAAAATTCTCTGACAAAGTCAGAGTGCTTTAGTCTTTAGTAAGAAACCATGAACTGATAGAAAATTCTGTAGAACATTTTTTTAACTTTATGGAAGATGAAGTTGTAGTTCTCAAATAGAAATAGATCTTCACTTGAGAAAAAGATTATGATACCATTTAACCCCATGGAACTTAATTTATCTATTCCTGCACCATTGATTTTCACTGATCTATTGTTAGTGCCTGTAAAGGTAATTAAACAAGACAGATGAGAAAACGATTACACTCTCTTGCCAAAGAAGAAGTCAGGTATGGGTGTTATTGGGTAGCTTGCTTCTAAATGTTACTGGGTCCTGGGTAGTTCACCTCGCTTTCTGGAGCTGAATTCCAGGTTCTTCTGACCTTGAGCAAAGACTCAAATGAAATGAGCAAAAACAGTGGCAAAGTTTATTCAAAAAAGCAAAAGTGGAGAGTGGGAGGGAAACTGGCTCTACAGAGCAAGTCTGGGCCAAGTAAATAGAAAAAGAGGGAACGAGCAAAGATAAAAGTTCACACTGCGTCTGGGAAACACGAGGTGGCTTATCATGGAAAGATATGATAGCAAAGTGTTCGTGGCATTGATGTGACCTTTTATGCTGTCTAAATCTCAAGGAAACCCATGAGAACTTCTACATAGGGATCGTGACAGGCAGTGCTGGGTTCGCACATCTCATGCTGATGTCAGGTCTAGGCCAACCTCTGAAAACCTGCTCCGGTTCTCATGAGAAGTCATGTGCAGGGCTTTGGGAGCTCTTCTGTGCGTGTGTCCAGGCTCTTGTAGTTAACAGTCCAGGCCCACTTCCCCAGCCAGCTTTCCCCACCCCCTAATCTCCTGTCTGATGGGTGCTGTAAAGTGCATACTCTTGTCACACCAAGTGACAGGGCCTAACTTTGTAATGTAAACACATTACTGCAAATGTCAGTGCATAGAGAATTGTTTAGACAGTCTGTGACGGTGATTACTAAACAAGCAAGAACAATAAAACATGAAACAAACTTTGTTATAATTCAACATTGTTATCACTTTGAGCAATTCAAATGCTCTTAACTTTTCTATGATAGGCTTTTAAAAATAAGAGTCAATATTTTGTATTAAAATATTAAGTATACAATATTTTATATTCCAAAAGGAAAGGATATATTGATTCAAAGGATATATTGATTCTAATTTCAAGAAGAATTCTGTTGTTTAACATTTACTTTAGAACTGACTGAGCTGTTTTTATGGTAGAATAATTTTTAAATGTATTTTATTACAGTTGTTTATTTAAGTGATAAAAGAAAAATGTATCCTAAACATAGTGTTTGCAGTTTTCTCCTGAGCCTCCTTTTGGCAGCTTAAAATCTTAACCCTTATTTGAGAGGCAGGAATCCATCTGAGAAGGAGGTTCAAAACCACAATCACACAGCAGCTCTGGCTTTTATTCATTGAGACTGACTCAACTGCTCTCTGTGCCATCCGTATATTTACTAAGCCTTTTATATTTACATGTGACTTTAGGTATCTATCTATCTATCAATCATCTATCATCTGTCTATCTATCTCTCTCTCTATCTAGATAGACATCTCCTATTATAAACAGTGGTAATTTCTGTTTCTGTTGATGGCATTTACACCCAGGAGCCATCCTGCTCTGTGGCCTTCTCCTCCCCTCGCCTGCTTTTCTCTCTGATGGCCTCACTGTATGATTTCAGTGTGAGTGGATGGGGTTGGACATGGCTGGTAAAGAGAGGTACCATTCCCACTTTTGATCTTTACTTGAAGGAAGATTTACTATCAGGCTACCCATGTGTAAACTGACCTTGCCAATAACCATACATAGCCTCCTGGACTTAGCTAGGGGCATTACGGTAAATTTTCTTTAAAGGCACATTATGGGGCTGTATTATACCCATGTTTGTTTTAGGAGTATTTCTATTGATGAATTATTAATTTTATCAATCTTATTATATTAAATAGTGTATAGTTAAGAAAATAAAATATTAAATTCTTAATATGTAATGAGTGCATAAATAAACATCAACATTTTCAACATGACCTGTTTATATGCTTACAAGACCTAAAAAATAACAGAGAAATAAGTTTCTATGTGGGCTATAATGAAAATACAAGTAAAACACTACCACAGAAATAATCTTTACTTCAGTTAAGATTTTATACATGGGAATAGCATGTTCCATACACAAGTGTCATTTACACTGATAGCACACATGTTTTGTTTTCCTGTCTTCTTTGGTAGGACATACTTGACATCTTGCTGGTCTTCCTGTTCTCTTAGGAGTTCTGTTTCACCTATTTGTTCACTGATCTGCTACATAATTCTTTTGCAGAGTTCTTTGGGCAGATACTTACTGTCTTTCCCCTGTTATAATCGATTATTTATCAGTTCCAGTCCCAATCCTTTAAGAAAATATCTCAGTGATAGTTTGGGCTTTTTATTTTCTTTGTAAATTATGCAACTATTTATGCCTGACATGTTTAGGATCAAGTAAAACACAACCATTACAGTTGCTACACAACTCATTAACAACATCTACTCCATCTTTCATTTTGTTGTAAAATGTGACCATTTCTGGCTTCATTCATGTTGAGGATTCACTATCAATCTTTTATTTTATTTTATTTTATTTTTTTTTCTGAGAAAGGGTGTCAGATAGTCCAAGATAGTCTTGACCCTCACTATGTAGCACAGGTTGACCTTGAACTCACAGGATTCTCCTGCCTCAGCCTCTTCCAGTGCTGGGATTACAAATGTAAACCTCCACATCCAGCTTCACTCTCAGTTTTATCCTAGTATATATTGACAGCATCAGTACTACTTTGTTTTTCTTCACCATATAGGAGGTCAATGTTACGTGTTTGTGAAATTCAAAGATTTCACTATACATTTCTCTATTGTGAACATGCAGCATTTTTTTTTTTTTTAGGAATCTCACTTTTGTTCTTGGAAATAGTTCCTTTGCTGGTCAACTGGTGTTTTCTTTTTGTTTTGTTTTGTTTTGTTTTTAGTATATGTAGCATCAATGAGTAACTCATGAACCAATTGTTGAAGGTGACATTTGGGTTACCTTTTTAAATAGGTGCAACGAATCTGTTCACAATATCATACAGTTCATCACTGCATGAATAAAGATAGGATGACTTAGTTCCATGACAGATTTCTAAATTCAAGGTGTAACATGTCTTTGCATCTACCAGAGCATATATTCTTATAGCAGATTTGGACAGGTTATTTGGCACATATTGCCAAAACCTTCAACAACCACAAAATGATGCAAGTTGTTTATCAGTTGTTATGTATTCAGATAGTGTATAAATTACCTGACAGTTCGAAAGAAAGCCTTCAAAAAATGAGCGAATAACAGCCAAATTGTTGGAGTTTTCTTTTCTTGGCTGGTCTTTTTGTTATCAAAGCATAGGCAATTTTGAAAGAAATCAAATCTCTTGAGTGTCAGTATTGTTCTAAAATCTCAACACCACATCTGCCACTTTTCCAAATATTGTTTAGATTCTAATTAGCATGATTAGAATGATAAAGTACCACTCTGAAAGCTTTTAGTTCAGATAGTGAGGTATCATGTTAAATATATTTTTGAATATTACTATTATCAGTAGCTTGCTTCGAAAACATGGCTTGCCAACTAAATGTTGCTGGGTGCTGGATAGTTCTCCTCTCCTTCTGCAGTTGGATTCCAGGTTCTTCTGACCTTGAACAACAATTGAATGAAATGAGCAAATGGCAGTGGCAAAGTTTATTCGAAAAAGCAGAAGTGAAGAGTGGGAGAGAAACGCTCTGCAGAGCAAGTCTGGGACGAGTAAATAGAAGAAGAGGGTAACAGCAAAGATAAAAGTTCACACTGTGTCTGGGGAACACAGGGTGGCTTATCATGGAAAGGTATGGTAGCATCACTCCTCGGGGCTGCCTTTCTTTTCTGCTGTCCAAATATTGAGGAAGCTCGATAGAACTTCTGTGTTCAGGAACTAAGATGTAATTCTGGGATTGCACATCTCATGCTGACGTCAGGTCTAGGCCAGCCTCTGAAAACCTGCTCCAGTTTTCGTAAGTCACTGTGCAGGGCTGTGGGAGCTCTTCTGTGCATGTGTATGGGATCTTGTAGTTAATAGCCAGGCCCATTTCTCCAGTCAGCTTTTGTCACAACCTAATCTCCTATCTTATTACTGTTGATGCACATAGAATGTTTTACTTGTATTTCATTATTAGTGTACTTCAAAATATCTTGTAGCCTGTCACCCATTAAAATTTTCCAAAATTGAATTGTGGTTTGGCTTTCTGTCACCCTGGCAAGAACCTAATACCATTTTCTGACCTAGTTCTAATGTTGGCTTGTTCAGGTATACAGGATCATTTTGTAGCATTTTGAGTAGTGAAATATTTATTTGTATTACTACCTTCTTCTGCATCTGAATCAAAGTCCTCATTCTGAACTTCTCCATCTTAGTTTTCTACCTCTTTGGCTTACATGATCCAAGTCATCTTTGTGGCTGGATCACCTGACTCACTATAACCCCCTCCCGAAGTTGTGAACGAGGATTTTCATGTGACAGTGTACTAAATTAGGCTAATTCTACAAGAAAATGCAAAGGAAATATCAAATAAAAATTATAAATATATGAAAATATAACGGCACACAATGTGGGTCAAACTCACCCATTTACTCTTTGACACACATTTATACACCATGCTATTCATTGTGCCTTGTGGGTGAACACAAAGATTGCTTCCTGTGTTCTCCTGGCATGGCTACTGAGATGCACAGCTGGTCACCGTTATGCTGCAGTACATATTTTCATAGAAAAATATGGTCAGGGTGGTGATTACCCACCATAATGCTCCTTGGGCTACTCGCTCTGTTCCAGGTGCTCTAAACACCCTTTGCTCCATCCCTCATATGGGCTCTAGGCGAGTCATGTATGTATCGTCACTGCATTTCATAGAAGGGGAAGCTAAAATTTGGGGCTGTCAAGCCTGCTCTGATAAAGCTTTTTCTAGTGACAGAGGGCTCAGATTAACCAACAGTTATACATTTGACTACCTCAGCTACACATTGGTGTTCCCTTAAAGATGTCGTCAGTTATTAAAGCTCTTTATCATTCATTAATGTGAGGTATTTCACCATCAGTCACCACCATTATCACCACCATCATTGTAACTATCATTCTTACCTCGGTCCTCCCCCTTATCATATCAGCTAGCTATTGACATCTTTCATGTGATAAACCCTAAGGTGGATGTTTTAGTCTTAGTGAGTTTTCTTCTAATTCCTCTTAATTAGATGAAAAAAAGATTCTGATGTAGATAGGCTGTAGCCCATCTGTAACTCATCACACACAGTGATGGAGAAATAATTAACTTAGGGGATTTGATAGATTTCAGTTTTTAATTATAATTATAAACAAGTTGTGTAATATATATGAGCTTCATCTCTTCTTTCCCATGGATCTAATGAGTCCATCTCTTACTTTCTAGGGACAGTGAACAGAGACTCCCTATATATACTGCAAATGCTCAGCTGTGTTGCAATTGCAGCTCCCACCTAGGAAACGTTGGCTCTTCTTCCTCCCTTTGGTTCCTCTCATGTGGGGAGAAAGTGAATTGTGAAATTAAATATATTTACTTATATATTTAAAAACTTACATTTCTCATTTACCTAACTTTTTGTTTTTGATAGAGGTAATCGAACTCGTGACCTTGTGCTTGCCAGGCAGGCACTGTGCTGCTGAGCTATATATCTGGCCCACTTAACTCTGTTCAAAATATGTTTGGTTCTGTTATGTGGCTGATATGCATCATTTAATTTTCACAGCAACTGTGGTGTAGGCAGCTGGTTGATTTTCTCACTAGTAGGAATTGAGGTCTCTATCTTTTCCACCTGCTGACCTATATGGACTTCATCAGTGGATCAGACTGAGACACCCAAGGAGGAGATTGCAAGAGGGTGTTTGGCTTGGGGTGCAGTTCACTGGGAAGTGTGTGCCTAACTTTCACAAGGCTCTGTGTCTGGCCTGTGTGTATGTGGGGGGAGAATGAATGAGTGAGTTCAGGGTGTTAGTTACCTTGGATCCCGCCCAGTGAGGCCACGTTGGTCTGGTTCTGCTAGTCAAAAGCTGGCTCTGCTAGCTCTTCTTATGGTTGGCCTCTCTACCTGATGTTCTCCTTCCTAGCTCTCATCTCTTTTGGTTTTCTTTTCTCTACATTGAGGGATGATAGTAGTTCTAGAGTATTTGATATTCCTTTTGGTTTCCCTCTGCACTACCCAAAGTTTTATAAACAGTCCCTTTATTAAACTCTCATCAAATTATTCTAATTTGAGTGGGCCATCTGTGTCCTGCTGGGATCCTGACTAATACAGAAGAGGAGAAACTAGGGAACTTTTTAAAAACTGTATGTGCATACCAAGCATGCAGTTTAATTGGGGTGGCTCGGCTGGATGCTAGTAGAGTTGATTAGGGAGTGAAAGACACTCAAGTCATTCTTGCCATCACCATTAGTAGATTCTGTTTTTATCAGTCTCAATTGATGTTAAGGATTTTTGTTTCAGTGTGGGCATTCTGGGTTCTAGTTCTTTCATTTGCTTCCTATTCATGTGTCTCTAACATTAGATTTTGCACTCCTGTAGAGTAGGGACTCCTATTCATTTCTGAGCCTTCCACCCAAATATGGAGCAAGGCTGAGGGCCACCCAGAATTGCAGTTATTTAATGGCCACTCTGCCTGCTGTCCAGTGATGAGATTCAACTGATGTAGGTGCACAAATCTGCTGGGAGAGCGCGTCTTGCTCCTTGAGGTTCGCTCCTGTTAGAGATCCCGAGCAACGCACTGTTGATGTGTTATATCTGCAGACATTACAGAAACGGACAAACCTGATAGTGTTTCTTTTTTTTAGCTCTGCTTTTGGTCAAACATTGGATAGAAGCCTGGACAGCCCAGGCAGTTATAACTTCAGTAGGAACTGCTGATCTGGTTTCAGTTGGAAATAATATAGAACATTTTTTTCTCTTCTGACTTTTTACTTATTAAAATTTGTTCCAAAATGTTCTAATTACTGGATATTGATGTTTCTTACTTTGAAAAAATGATTACAGACATCCTGGTAATAATTATTTTTAACTTTTTAATTAGTGATAAGCCCTGAAAAAAATCAGTGCTAGAGCATTCTCAGCTTTGGCTTTTAAAGGATATAAATATAATGTCAGAATTAAATGCACATTATGATTGAATATTAAGATTAACAAAATTTTAAAAATAAAGATTTTCATTCTTACTGTTTTGATATGTTTAAGTATCACAAGGATTGAAAACCAGTAGTGCTTGCTCAATTCAGTGGCTCTGTTTTAAAGTCTTGTTAGTAAAAGAAGAACAATTCAGTTAATTTTTGAATTAAAATCCTCTCAGTCTGTTACAAAGGAGTAACAGTGTGAGTGTCCCTTTAGATAGATTTTTTTCTTCACCGATTGCAAATGGCTATCATCATATTGAATTTACAGTCAAAGGTGTGGGTCCCCTGTGAGAGATGCTCTCTATAGACTGACACAGATTTCTCTTGGGGGAATTCAAATCAAGTGAATTATTATATAAAACTTAAAGGTCTTCTGTCTGGCTTTAGTTTTTTTGTATCACTGCAAAATGCCAGAAGCAGTTGCAATTGGGCTGTATTTGATGGGAGAAGACTGACTGCAACAAAATTCCTTTCTGCAGAATTCCTGATAGAGTGGATCTGGAGAGAGGGATTACAGCAAAGGTTGGTGAGGGCGAAGAAGGATCTCAAAGAGAGTGCAGGGACTGCTATAGCGTTCAATAAGCCACTGAGGGATTCCAGTGATAAGTAGTATTTTCTAACTTGTAATTTAATTTTTGTAATCGTGTATTCATAGAAAAAAAGCAAAGGAATATACACAGAGATCCTATATACCCTTCATGCAGCATTCCCCAGTGTTAATATTATGCTTACCTTAGTCCAGTATAAAACCAGGAAGCTGAAACTAATACAGTTCATAGAACTTAGTCGGATTTAGTCCAAGTGTGTGTCATTAGTTTATTCCTTTGTATTGTTGAGCATTCCATGCTATAGATATAGTAGTTTGTTTAGCCATTTACTCACTGAAGAACACTTAGAAAACTTCTAGGTTTCGGCTATTACACATACAGCTGCTATAAATATCCTCATTGAAGTTTCTCTGTGAAAATAAGTTTATGTCTCAGGAATAAATGTCTAAGAGTGCAATTGCTGTATCATAGGGTAAATTTAGTTTTAAAAAGAACTGTCAAATTATTTTCCAGAATGGTTGTACATTTTACACTCCCATCAGCAGTGTATAGGAGATTTGACTTCTCTGTATCTTTACTAGTGCTTTATGCTAACAGGGTTTTTATTTTAGCCATTTTGAATGGATATGGAGTAGTTCTTGTGGTTTTCAGCTGCACTTCTCTAATGCCTACTGATGCTGAACCTACTTTCCTGTCCTTACCTCCTGCATATGCTGTTCACTGAGAAGTCTTTTCATGTCTTGCTCTTTTTCTAATCGGACTGTTTGTTGTTTTTTGTTGTTGTTGAGTTTTGGGAATTCTGTATATAAGCCAGGTATTATTTCTCTGTCATATATGTGGTGAGGATAGCCCAGGACTTCACTGTTTTTGAAGATAAATTAGACTGCTCCTCAGTGAGGACTGGGTCTCCCCAGCAGTTCATGGTTGGGCTTTCCCTTTCCTGGTTAGTTGACCAGAGGGAGCTCTCTTTTCCTGCTGGTGTTTAGGGTGGCAGGCCTCTGCAGAGCCAAGTTTAGGGTATATTAAAAATTAAAACAAAACGAAACAAAACACTGGGGATTCACCACACTGTCGCTCAGGTCCTGAGATCCCTAGCCGGAATCCATTATCGGTTTGGAGTTCTGTCATCACTCTCTGTTGACCACTTAACTTTCCAGGGCATTGCGTTGTATTTACAGAGAAGGGGCCAAGAAGCATGAGTCCACTCCATCGTTTTTCAGAACCAGCAGTAGACATGGTATTTGAGAAACACTGTGATACCAGAACAGAACTCATTTTCCTGGAGATGTTATCGGATGGGTAGTAGGAACATGGTAAACTTTGAATTCTTAATGATCTTACTTGGGGTTCTGAAATGTCTTTTGCACTGGAGTGGTTCTTTAAGATTACAAGCTTAAAAATGATTGTTCTTAATGCCAGAGCTTGAAAATGTTGTAACAAACTTGGAACAGAAATGTTATCTTGGACTCCGTGATGTATTGCTCAGGTCTTCCTTTTGGAGATAGGGGCTTATTGCCCCTCCTGCTGGGGAGCTGCCCATACCAGCCCTCTACTAAAGGTGCCCCTTCTTTGTGAGGTAGCCTACCTCTAGTGGTTGATCCCTACAGGATAAGAAGACCGCTGCTTTCTCAGCCGGTTGCAGGGATACCTCATTCTATGGCTTGAATGTCCCCCTTCATATGTTGAAATCCTAACAATTGAGGGATTGTAGGAAGTAGGGCCTTTGGGAGGTGATTAGTTGTTATGGTTTAGGTTAAGAATACCCATCCAAACTCTCCTACACTCAGAGGCAGGGCTTTTGGAATGCAACTGGATCCTGGGGGTGCTGTTAAGAGGTGTAGCCTACTCAGAAGAGGCAGGGCACTTGGGTGAGGCCTAGCGGGCTGTATCTTTCTTTCTGGCTCTCCACTTCCCTCTGTGCTTCCTGACCACCATGGTATACGCAACTTTTCTCTACCAGGACCTCTGACATGCTGCTTTTGCCTTGAAGCCAGCCATCTAGGGACTATAACAGGGAACCAAAATAAACCTATCCTTGGCTAAATTGTGGCTATTGATCTCAGAAGTACTAAATTCTGTGTTATTGTTTTTTTTCCTCTTTAAAATAAGGAAAGTGACTAAAACTTTACATAATGAAGGCTTCAGAGTTATGAATGAAATTAGTTGCATTATGGAGGCCCCAGTTAGCTACTTTCCTCAACTCTGGGAGGATACAGCCAGAAAACACAATGTATGAAGTAGGAAGGGGGCTAACAGAAGACAGTGAACTTGCTGGTACCTCGCTCCTGGACTTCCAAGTCCCTGGAAGTATGAGAAATAAATTTCTGTTGTTTATAATGTTCCTAGATTATGGACTTTTGTTATAGTCTAAGAGGGACTAGTCACCTTGTCACCATTATTCCTGAGGAGCTGCCCTTAGGACTTTGCTTTCCACTCAGTCCTTCCTCCTGCTCCAGCTGCCTCTCCTTCCTCCCACAGGGATTGACCTCAAAAGTACTAAATTCTGTACTATTTTTTCTCCTTAAAATAAAATTAAAAAGAGACTAAAGAAAACAAAAACACCAAAAGACCTCCATTACGGTAAATTTGGTGGCTCTGCATCCCAGGAAAGGAAATGTGCCTCAGGAAGTTGTAACTGGGGCCAGATGTGGTGGCTCTTGCCTGTGATCCCTGGGATCGCTTGAGTTCCAGGCTAGCCTGAACTGCATAGAGAAACGCTGTCTTAAAAAAAAAAAAAAAAAGGTAGTTCCTGGGTTTTAAGTGGCTTTTCCTTTTAATTCTTTAAAAATTGTCTGTTGTAAAGAGATCATGTTCTTCCCTACTTTTTCTAAAATTACAATTTTTTTTATTCTAGATGATAATCATGGTTATTTTCAAAGTCTTCACTTTGGAGAGTAGAATTCTAGGATGTTATACTTTTCTCCTATTTTTTTTTTTTTTATTGGTGCTAGGAATTGAACAGTGGGCCTTGCACTGGACAAGCAGATGCTTATGCCAGTGAACTATATCCCCGGCACTTCTCCCCTGTTTTTGAAATCTCTGAGAACAATGAAATAAAATCCTTTTAGATTTCCTGAGACCATCTGTTTTTATGAAGAGCTGTCATGAAGACAACCAGTTTTGTAGATTATTGTTTCAGAAAGTTACTCAAGTCTGCAATCACATCTTTTGCCGTTGGTGTTAATATTTAGTCTCTGCATGCTGAGTATATGGTTACTGGCATTGTGTTCTCCGTGTGGCACATAGTCTGAGTTTCCTTGCTTAATTTGGAGCTTTAGAACACAAACATGGTGGTGGCAGCACCATTATCTTCTTAACACTTTTTTTCTTGGCCTTCAGCTGATGTAATGTGCGAACTACTGTAGTTTACACATTACTCAGTCATGTACACCTCCCACTAGGAACTGGTTACTGTTTCATGTGTCTCCTTGTTTATTTTCCACAGTGCCTCTAAATTAACAGTGTAGAGATCTGCCATGCTCTTAAAGTCACCCCTCTGCTTGTTCTTTTAAAATTGTCTCTACCTGAGTTATGGTGAGCTGTGGAAGAAAATTATATAAGCTCACCGGATCTTTTTAAAAAGTTGTTATAAAGGTATTATGTATTTGACTTCATTCAGTAAATGTGTACCTAAAGACACCAGTAAATTCAATTTTTGTAAGCCTAATAAAAATGTAAATGCATTAGGAAATCTTACTCTTCCAATGCAGTGTTTTTCCTTACAGGTAAATGACAAACCTTTAATTCATGTTCAAAGCACAGTTGTAACTCAATCACATTTCTTCCAGGAAAAAAAAGTATGTTCAGAGGAGTCAAATTGATTCTCATATTTGTTTCTGAACTGCAGATGGGCTAAAATGGGGGTGAGAAGCTTAGTAATAAAAATAGACTTTAATAAAATTAAAGATCTTTGTTTTGCATAGATTGCTGAATACCCATTTGCTGAGGATGCTTTCAAAGAAAATAATGTAATGTTTGCAAACATTTCATAAGAAAGTCAATCTTAACCCTACCAGTTCATTAAAATTTCAAATGAGTATCTATTATAAATAATTACTAAAAATAGTTCTCTGATATTACAAATGCCCTTTAAAAATTGTTGTTTTTCGAAAAACATGTTTCTTTATCCAAAGTACGTCCTTGGCAAATGATGGCTCACCTTAGCAATTAGCATTTTGTCTAGGGAGGTGGTGCTTCATGATCTTGTCATGGGTGTTAAAATTATGGAAGCAGTCTTGAAAGTTGAGTTTTAAAAAAAAATGTGGGCGATAGGTACAATGTTGTTTACTACGACGAGCAGTAACTTCCGGTATTTTGTGTCACAACAGAGTGAATATAATTAGCCATGATACACTGTAAATTTCAAAATACTTAGAGGAGAGAGAAATTTGAATGCACTCATCACAAAGAAATGTTAAATGTTTAAAGTGAAGGGTAAGCTAATGACCCTGAATTGATCAGTCCTCAGGGTATACACGAATCAGAACCTCAAGTTGTATCTCGTAAATATGTATAAATGTTATGTTTGAAGCAAGAAATTTAAAAATTGTGAGAAAATGTCAACACTTAACAATGGGATATGTTCCTTAAGCCTTCTAGCCTGTTTCCTCAACTTTAAATTGGATAAAGTAATATTTGTCTCATGATCATATAAGTTTTAATTCAGGTGCAAATACTCTATGAACTTGATTATGAGAAACTATTACTTATTTTTTGATCCATATATAATTGTACATATTCATGGAATACAGTATGATATTTGATACATGCATATAATTTGCAGTAATCACATCCAGGAAATAAGAATGTTATATAAAACATTTGTTGTTTATTTTGTTGGGAATATTCAAAATCCTTTCTTCTCACTATTTTGGAATAAACAGTAACTCACTGTTAACTATACCCATCCTGTGGTACAGTGGAGCAATAGAATTCAGTCTTGCTATCTAAATGTACTTTTGCACTTGATAACTAATCTTTCTGTATTCACTTCCCAGTTTCTGAGAACCACTAATGTATTCTTTACTTCTATGTAACAACTCTTAGTTTCTACATGAGTGATATTTGTGCCTCTATGCCTGGCTTATTTCACTTAATATACTGTTTTCCAGGCTCTGATGTCACAGATGATAGGATTTCATTTGTTTTCATGGCTGAATAATATTCCATCTCCATCATACCTATATTTCTTTAGCATCCAACAGTGGACACCTAGTGATTCCATGTTTTGGCTGTTGTGAATCATGCTGCAATGAACATGGCAGTGTGGAGAGGCCTTCCCCATACTTTCCTTTCCTTTGGACATATCTAGTATGAGATTACTGAATCTTATGGTGGTTCTACTTTTAGTCTTGGGGAGCTTTCCTTGTTTTCCATAATGGTTGTGCTAATTTATGCTCCTGCCAACAGTACAAATTCCCTTTCTTTTACATCCTTGTCAGACTTTATTATTTTGTCTCTTTTCTGGTGTTACAGGCTATTATTTCCAATCATCTAGATAGTTCTTCTGAAAATATAACTCTACTAGTGTTATTTTGCTTAGTAGTTCCCAGGTTTTGAATTTTTTCCATCTATTTCTCTCTGAGAATTTGAATTATGGTGCCAAGAAAGCAAGGTAGATTTGTTTTGTTTGGCTCCATGTTTAATTTTTTTTTCTTTTAGAAGAAAGAAACCAATACACAAATCTGCTAGCTGTTCATAGTAGGTCATATATTTAGCAAGCAGAACACTGATGCCTAGAGACCAGGTTCTCTGAATGCTAGTCAGTTTAGCAGAGCCCAAAATTCCAATATTGCAGTACAAAGACTAGAGGTAATGCTAATGGATGGTGGGAATCTTGTAAACTGGAGGAGGTGCCTGTGATGCTAGAAGAGTGTTGCCTTCCCCAGGTCCAATCTGCTGCTGCCAAGTGCGATTTCTGGCCTAGTGTGCTAAGTCAGATTTAAAAAAAAATTAAAACATAAATTCATAGTTTTATTAAAAAATATCGATACCTACAAAAAGAAGCAAACAGGAGGGCAGACAGTTTGTGGCTGTATAGTGTTCTTTTTCCATCACTTTGGGTCTGTTAGATGATGAATTAAGGGGATTCTAAGGTGACCGAGGGTGAGAAGTATACCTCCTTTACTGCTGCATCCTAAAGACTAGGAGAGTGCCTGATACTTCATCATATAGTAGATGGTTTTCAATAAAAAATGAGAACATCAACACCAGACCAATGGGCACTCACAAAATGTGTGTAGAGCCCTTAGTTAATGCACAGGCTAACAGTACATAGTCTGGTCTACTCTATAGTGTGGAGAAATACATAAAAATATCCAGTCAATTAATACTTTCTGGTTTTAAGAAAGGTAAAATGAAGGTCAAAATTATGTTTCTTTGATTACTGAAAGATGTTAATCACACTAAACACAGCATATGCCAAACATGTGTTAATGAAGGTATCTTTCAGTGATTTCTGTAACTGAATGCTGAGAACTTTCAGGAAGAGTGGTGTATGAAAATTATCTTTGTTGTAAGGAAGTCTCAAGTCAAAGGCTCCCCATACTTAAGGAGGAATTTTGTTTTCTTTTCTCTTTCTTTGAGGAGAGAAAAATGCCATATAAGTCTTTGGGTAATATTGATCATAGAAATGCAGGTATATTGGCATGGGCTCAAGCACATAATTCTAAAATGTTTAAAAATACTATACCTACTTTATAATGGGCATTAAGGTTTTTTTTTTTCCATATTTCGGCTCATGTCCCTGTTATTTTCCTTTAAACAATAAAATAAGAGCCATACTATCTGAGTTGAATTCTCACAGCAATAGAAAAAGGCCCCAGTTAACACCAAAATCATAAACGTGGATGCAGGAAGCCCTCGTCCTATTTGATTGGATTCAAAATGTGGTGATCTATTTTAATGTAATAATTTAACCATACAATATTTCACCGCTCTAGTTTAATGAAGAGAAATAAATAGAGAAGCATACACCTTGTAACTCATTATCTACCAGGGCTTTGTGTAACGTGTTACATGCAAAGCAAAACAGTTTACCTCCAGTCACCCATCTTACTCTGACTTTAAGTTCAGCTTGCAATTAAGTAACTTGCCGACTTTGAATTAGGAATAAACAGCAGCTCTAGCTATGTAGAGCTTATAAGCAAGTCAGAAGTGGTGCTTGGAATGATTACATTCCTAAGCCCACAATTATCACAGTTCAGAACTAATTTTTATGCCTTAAATAAAACCAAAAGAATCTACACAAAGCACTTCATTTTCTGGGAAGGTAAAATTAAAATTAAAGTGTTCATTGGAAAGTCATCCTCTTTAAAATGCATTTCCTGAGAACCACTTACGAGGAAGGAGTACCTACTATAATTTTGATTTTTCAGTTTTGAATCCCCTTACTCCTTACAATAGCTACAGAGAGGCCTCTTGTGTTTATTGTTTAAGAAATGTGATATTTTAAAAATTATTCTTCGTGGCAGTACTTCTAGGTTTGTGGATTTTACACATGTACACACTGTGGTAAATTATTAAGCAAAACAGGTAGCACAAGTGTGGCTGAAACTGACACATGTTCTAGAGAGACCTGGAGCAGGCATTGAGTAACAGCCAGAGCAGCACCATGGATTACTGTTGCATCTCCTGCAGAGGGTCCAGGTCCTATTGCAGCTCTTCTGAACATTCCACACAGCCTCCAGGTCAGGGTCTGGGGGGACGTGGAGGCCCCTGGGGTGGCTGTAGCCACAGCAACCCTGTTCTTGATGCATGTGGAGCTGAGGAGTGGTAATTCTCTCTCTCCAGTTTTGCCAGCTCAAATGTGTTGGGGTGGAGGGAATTTCTTTTGAGGGTCCTCATAACTTTCACATGGTTGGAGCCTAACAAGTTATCTTGTCGACCTTCAAGGCAGCAGATGTATTAAGCTATTTCCCCAAGGGCTCTACCTGGAGTAAATGAGATTTTTAAAAGAGGACAAAATGTTTTAGCTCTAAACATGTAATACTCTAGATATTTTGGAGCCTCTTGCTGGATTGGAAAATCTGGCCCCACTCTCCCATTGTTATTCCTTCATGGTAGCAGTTAGCTGGAGCTGTGTTGGAGTCACAAGGGTTAGCGGTGTGTTCCGTATTTGACACACACTCCCCCGAACACACACTCCTGGGTTTACCTATTTTCTGTCTCACCCTGGCTTCAAGGTACAGTTTCTAATCCTTGCTGTGTCAGCTTGGAAGAAGATCAAACATATATTTCATAGTATCCCACACAATATATCTAAACTATTGTCACTTCAGCATATAATTAATATTCAAAAACTGTTGGTGAGATTTATTTACATTCTTTTTGGGGTCATAAGTCTTTGAAATGGAGTGCATATGTTGTGCTCACAACACTTCTCAATCCACACTGGTTACATTAGTGCTCAGTGGGCACGTGTGGCACAGACAGCCTTGGTGAATGTCAGTAGCCCTGCAGACAGAGTGAAAGTCAGCAGAGGCCTGACTCCTGCAGGGCCCAGGCATCACACAGAGTTCCCAGGCCCTGGTTCAAATCTTCTCCTACAAACTAGTGCTATGAGTCTTAAAATGTGCAAAGAGAGTTTGGAATGAATTATTTATTACTTTTCTATGGATACAGCTGCTCAATGTTTGGTAAGCCAAAGAGTTAGTATAATTTTAGTATTTCTCTCCTGCTTTTAGAGCAATTTTAGAGTTTTAATGGAGAGAGTTAGGATATGATTTCACAGGAGTGCCTTTTATCTCCCAGGGTGGTTTGTATTCCCTCCCCAGCCTGAGATGAGATCATAAATCCAAATCAATTCCATTCTAGAAGAAGTTACTTTTTGCTTCCCATCAGGATAACAGGTGAATCCACAAAGAAAGAAGGTATAGCATAGTTGGGAATAAGAGAACTTCACTGAAGAAGCAGCTAACAAATAATACAGTAAAATGTGCAATAAAGGTGCTGAAGTCATTTCAGGCAGCATCCAGGTAGACAGCCTGAATCCAGATTGGAAGTTTGTTCAGAGTGCTAGTAATTGTGATTTGTAACTTCTGAGACAAAGATGAAAGGCAATCAATTATGTATGGCCTGTTATTACTTTGTGAAAACTGGTCCTGAATTGTTTCATTGTTTGACAGTATTTTTTCAGGAAAATAAGGTTTTCTTTGCTACCCTTTTTCATTGGTATAGATGCAGAAAAACTCTGAACCATTCTAGTGAACGTGCATTTCTAGCTAGTCCACCAATTTGAATTTCAGGTTGTGATGATATGGTCATAAAAATTTACCCTGGGCACCTTTTCGGCTGCTGGTAGTCTAAAAGCGTTTTCTAATGCTGCATGATGGGACTTAATGACTTTTGCTTGTGGATTGGGTTGTTCTGTCAGGAAAATGAATCCATTTGGATTCTTTTCCTATGCTGGAAGCCTTCTAAGTTTCCTTTATGGAAATGCCAGAAAGTGATGTTTAAGCATGTGCTCTGTGCTTCTGTTGCTCCACAGTCTCCTGCTACTGTATTATTCTTTAGAGAGCACCCAGGTACCTGAGCTATATTTCTAATGTAGCAAAGAATAAACGCTGCCCCATCGTGCATTCATTTACTACAGACAAAGCCAGCACAAATTAAAGGTGAGGCACTGCACGAGGCTCTGGCAGACACCGGAGTAGGGTTTGAGGGGCTGGTCATGGCCACAGTTTGACATGCTTCCCATTTGTCCTACCAAGTGGAGCTGTTCTTCATCTGCCCTGCAGTCAGTTGCCTTTCCTGTGGCTGACAGCATGGGTAGGGCTGTTTAATCGCGGTGGGGAGAGACAGCCTTGGCAATGAACAGGCTTCCAGATTGTCCTGAGGTGCAGTTTTCGTAAAGAGAGCAGTCATCATTTGTTTCTTTATTTGGCTTATTCAGATCTTCTAAATGATGAGTTAAAAAAAATTAAGGTCCGGCGCACAGGCAGCACCAATTAGTTTCAACCATTCTTGAGCTTCATCTAAAATGGAATTACACAGCATGTTGTCTCTTCCATCTAGTTTTTTTCTTTTTTTTTCAGTCACCATATTTGTGAGATGCATTTATGGTGCTGGGGTGCCAGGAGTTGATTTTCTTCTTGTTTTGGAGTATTTCATTGCACAAATGTGCCACATTTTTATCGACTTGTATTCCTGTTACTGAGCATTTGGACTGTTCCCAGTGTTATTAAAATTCCATTTTGGTCAATTCTGCCATGCTCAGGACATTAAAGAAGCAGCAATGGCTGCTTTCACTCTCACCAACATGCAGGGGGTATTAGCACAGCTTTTCCTTGAAGAAGCTCTCACTAGTGAGTTCAGTGGGCTCTCTAGGAGCACCAGGAAGATGGTGCTCTGAAGAGTCAAACCTACTGTCTGACTCGCACTGTGTTCTTAATCACTGTGCACAGAGACAAAGACAGGGCTATCGAATATGTAAGGAAACAACATCTTTGAGTGGAACACAATCCTCTTATCTCCTGACAAAACCAGTTGTCGCTTTAAAATGTCAGAACCGATCACTTGCTGGTTTTAAACCTTCAGTGACCCCTTATCCTTAATATAAAATCCTAAGTGCAAGGCCTGCCTGTAAGGCTCCACCTGGCCTCTTGCGGCCTCCCTTCCCGACCTCCGTCCCTGTCCTCAATGCCTTGCTCCCTGTGAATTTTGTCTGCTCTGGGCCATCTGGGCTTATTCCCAGCCAGTCTTGGGCCTTTGCATTTGCCATTTCTTCCATGCAGAATGTTCTTTTCAACATCTTCACCTCTTACCTCAAATATCGCCCTGACCCAGAGTCCTCTGAGCACCCGTTAGGAAGAAGGAGGCCCCTGTCTACCATGTTGCCTTACTCTGTTTCCTTCCCAACAGGTGCTACCCCCAAACTTGCACAGAGTGTTACCTGTGTATTACCTGACTTACTCAGTTGTCACGCTCACTGAAGTCTCTGACTCTTAGTTGAATTAGCAAATAAATGGATGAGTGCACATTTCCAGAGATCTCTATGGCTCTGCAGCAGATGTAGGTATACTCAGTATTTGTATGTGTCCACATGTATCTTATAAAGAAAGGAAATCTTGTTTAAACCTATGACTTTTCCTCTTGGCTGGGAGGCCCAATCTTCATATAGTAAAATGAAAGAGGGGGGGAGGAGTTGAGCACATTATTAATTTTATGTGGGAAAGCTGCTTGCAATCACAGGACTTGACTTCTGGTAATGAAGCAATTTCCCAGATGTCAGAACTAAGCATATGATCCTGGAAAGTGGTTCTTTTCTTGTTGTCATTGTTTATTGCTCATTGTAAAATATTAGAATGGGAAAACGGTCTCATGTCCTCCCCCAAGTAGGGGATGGAACACAAATGATACAAATTAACACACATTTTTATACTGGAATTTCAAAATAAAAAATGTCACAAAAAAGCATATCTAGATGATCTTTAATCATTTCCACCTCATGCTAACATGACGAACTTTGGAATCATTAATGATCCTTTGTTTTGCTTACCACATGGGGTTAACACAGATACCTGTAGTGAGCTGCTCCTTATCTTGACATGAATAACAAGCTTCCCCTTTGCCATTTGTGAAGCTGCAGGCAAATTTTTGTAAATTCACATTCACCATTTATTTAGCTGGTGTTGAATTTGATAGGAAGTTTTTAATATAATTGTCTTTGGCTCATGGATATAGATTAAAATTCCTGGTGCAGAGACAAACTTGGTCAAAGAGCCTAGGAGCTCATTGTTTCTGGAAGACCACACACGAGGTACCCTAGGGTGTGCACAAGTGTTGTGCAATTGATGGACAGTCCGAGGATTCTGTGACTGTGGAGGAGAAAACAGCCAAGTTAGGGGAAATGTAACTGAGCAGGTCAACATAGGAGTGGTAAAGGATTGTGTTTCTCTGCTAGTCTAGGGAGAATTTCTTACTACCCCATATCAAGTTGGATCCCTTGCCTCTGAGTCAAGTCTGCACATTCATCTCTTCCTCCCACCTCAGGCTTTTATTGATGCTTCCACCTTTCAGCAGTGCACAAATGTGAACTTCTATCTGCTATCTCTGAGTAATGATGTTAATTCCAGTGCCCAGGGAAAATGCATCGCTTATTAAACCCTACTGCAGTAACCATTAGATGATAATTCAGAGGAAAACAAAAGCAACTGAAAAGCACTCCTCCCTCATCAGGAAAAGATGGTTAGAATTTAGCAAAAAGAGAACTTCCTGGATAACAGTGGGGAGGGTTTATGGGCCCCACTGCTAAAGCGCTTTGTCCTCCTCAAAGGGTTGCAGAACGTCTATAAACTGAGAAACATACTGGTACTATTTCCTCCTGCGGTTTTGAAAGTTCAGTGACAGGCCCTCCACAGATGGTTTTGTATGTAGAATGTTTGGTTAAACTCTTCAAAGTAAGATTTCTTGGAAGAAAGGTGTCTTCTTCATGAGCCCTGCGGTCCTGTTCTTTGTAGCAAACACAGGAAAGACACTTTCAAATACAAATTCATCCCCTAGCACTATTGGTGGATCTTAAAAACAGTCTTTATATAATCACTTATTGTTTTAAACTCTTCTAAGAAACTCATGCCCATTTGAAATAGCTTTTCACAAGTATCAGAGTTATAATTTATTCTAAACAATGTACTGAAGTTAAGATTCTGTGGTTCTCTTCATTATATTCAGTTTTATAGTAGAACTAGGAGACTTAATATGCACAGTGGGGAGGGAATGAGCTCAAAGAAATATGTGAGCTTTTTCTCATTCACCTTATCAAGGTTGAATGTCCTTCAACAGGACTAGACATTCTCATCCCACACCCTGGCACTCCTCCTTCATGCATATTGGTCACTTGCTTGAAGGTTCTTTCACCTTCTGAGTTGGTGACTAGCCCTCACTCAGCCTCAAGTACTCAGATGGAATATCACCTACTGTGGAGAGCCTTCTCATTCCCCAGATATGTTAAATGCTTGCTTCTATGTTCTCATTGCACCAAGAATGTCTGCATTTGATATCTATAATTATTTGTTTAGTATCTATCTTCCCCCATAGGTTGATAGCTAGGTCAGGGTAGAGATGTTTTGGTTCAACACTCTTTTGCACAGTCCTTGGCACACACTGGGTGCTCTGTCTGGCAGATACAGCAGGTCCCATGGTTTATTATAGGGATTTATTTTCATGTCGCATGTAAGTAAATGGTGAGAATATTAGATTACATTTTTCTCTTATAACAATTCTCATCCACCATTTTTTAAGTTTGCCTTTTGTGCGATTGAGGAGATTATGTGTTGCTTTTACAAGTTAAGGTTTAATAGCATTTCAGCAAAAAACCTCTTGATTTTTAAAGAAGCCACTGTTTCATGCATTGGTACTATAGTACAAGATGACATTATTTCTCTCTCCAAAATGCTCTCAGTTCTTCAAAACGTATCACACTTTCATAAATAAATTCTGGGAATAAGTATTATTGTAAAGATATTGATTTTTTAATCCCTGTGGGAAAGAAAGCCGTGCCTAATGTTTGAATGCTAGAGTTACAATCAGATATAGTAAATCAACAAGAACAAAGGACAGATATCTCAATACTTAAACTCAGGTGGCTGGGAGAAAACTTGAAAGAGCCTCATTTCAATCTCCCTTGTCTCTTTGAAGAATTGTACCTCCTGGAAAGCCTTTGGTTGTTGGTTACTTCTAAGCAAAGCTGTGGATTTACTGATAAGGCTGTATAAAAGGATTTTAGTTTTATGGTTTTGTTTAGGTTTTTGCAATAGCTTTGAGTGTCTACTGAATAATATTTAAGTTCTACCTGTATATCCAGGAAATTTATATCAAACCCTACCTTAACTTGACTTGCTTCTTACTACTCACATATAGGCTAGTTCCTCTGGTAGTTTACTATAAATGTCATGTGAGATACCAGTCATTTAGTTTAATGCTGGCCACAAAATGATGAATAGAACCCAGTCACTACTCTCAAGGAGCTCATGGTCTATTGAAGGAGCCAGTAGAGTGTAAGCTATTTGGAGTGCGCTATGGGAGACATAAAATGAACCAGAAGTATAAGAATTAAGTACCTATAGGGAACTAAAAGCATCATGGGGTACATACCAATGATGCAAAACATAGCAGCTGTCATTCCTATCACCTGATGAGATTCCTGACTTGTGTACTTGAATGTAGAGTCTGAGATCTAGAGCTCCTGAGATACAGTTCAAGGTGTCACTTGTTCATCATTGTGACAAAATACATGAGAATAACAGCTTCACAGAGGAAAGGTTTATATCAGCTCACAGTTGTAGAGGTTTCAGTCCATGGTCAGCTGCTCCATTGCTGTCAGCCCTGTGGCAGGACAGAAATGTTATGGTGGAAGAGCTTGGCAGAGGAAAGCTGCTCACTTCATGGCAGCCAGGAAGCAGAGAAGGAAGGAAAGTGCCAGGGAGGAAGGGGTCAGGAATGAGGTGTACTTCTCAAGGTCGTACTTCCATGAACCAGTCCCTTCAACTAGGCCCAGCCTCCTGAGCTTTCACCACCTCCTGATAATGCCATCACACTTAGAATTCATCAGTGAATAAATACAGCCATGAGCTAGGAGCCCTCATGATCTGATCATAATCTGACTGCCTCACCTCTGAACATGTGAGCCCTTGGGTAGCCATGTTGGATCTCAATTATAAAAATAGGCTAGCTTTCTGGAGAGACGGAACAGGGGCTGTCCATGAAAGGTGTAAGACTTGTGGTCAGTTATGGAAGCAAAGACATTTTAGTATAAAGGAAGAATTTATGCAAGGGCCCAGCAGTAGAAAAAGCAACACATTCAGGAAATAACAAAAAGGTTTGTAATAATAGTATGATAACAAGAGGGAGAGGAGCTAAAAGTAGTGGGAAATAGATCTGGAAATAGTAGCCTGCCCATGAGCTTGGATTATGTGCTGTGGCGATGGTTATACTCGTGTAGGAACAGTCAATGAACATAGGCTTAGAAGGCAAACTGTCTGGACTCATTATTGCCTGGATGTCAAGTGCTATTAGTACTAAGTCTGCTATTCCATACATATATGGATGCCGATTATGTATCACTGTAGGGGTTCTTCCTACATAAATTTTTATGATTATATGTCCAAGTGATAGTTTTCCCTCTGTGGAAAACTTTGGCTTTCAAACTATAAAGATCACCTCCACTAAGGAATACATTTACACCCCCTCCTTACTCCCCACCCCTACACATTCACTTTTTGAAATGATGGCCACTGTTACTGCTGTATGAGGGATATCATACTTTTATATTCAATTTTATTTTAAGTTTTAAAAAAATTTGGCCATAATTTGCTGAATTGATTTTATTACCTACAGTTGGGTTATGTCCTTTAGTTCGGACCATACTTTCTTTGAAGGAGGGCAGTATCATATTAATTCCTGCACCTAACAGTTCCTTAGCACATTTTTGGCATATATTAGACTGTCATTTAGCCTTACATATCAGATCCATGAAGTTTAGCCAGAGATCCAAATGTTCTTGATGTCATATGACAGTATATTTCACTTGCTAAGTATTGGATGGTAGATTATTAAGACCCATACACAAAGTTTCAAAACTCTGGGTGGGTGTATATGGTGGGTGAAGGAAAAATATTTAATTTTTTTTTTTTTTTTTTTTTTTTTGCGGTACTGGGGATCGAACTCAGGACCCTGCGCTTGCTAGGCAAGCGCTTATTCCACTGAGCTATATCCCCAGCCCAGAAGGAAAAATAAAGAGTCAGTGAAGGTAATGATGCATCTGCTAAGTATTTAACATCAAAATTTAAAAGAAAACTGGCAAACTGACTTCTAATCACACTACAATGAAGTATTTTTCCTCCAGTCAGACCACCTTTCACTATGTGTTAGTTACTTTCTGGAATTTAAAGGAAGTGTACCTTAGCTCACATTTAAAAATCCATAGTTCTCTGGCTCCTGAGCATGAAAGCATGGTGGAAGGGTCTGTCAGACAAAAGGTGCTCATGTCACGGTGGCCAGGAAGCAGAAAATGGAGGAGCCAGGGAAGGAGATATACTCTCCAAAGGCACATTCCAAGGAACTAGTGTCTCCTAACCAGGTGTCCCTCCTATCAGTAAGTTAGCTGTACCTGGACCACTTCCATGGTCCAGTTTTCTCTCAGAAGCTCTACCTATGAGCACACAAGGCCTTTGAGGGACATTCTTTATGTAAACTGTAACTCATGATATAAGCTTTGCTTCATGAATTAAGTATATATTGTTTTAAGATGTTAAATCTATAAAATTGCATCATATGCATAGTAATAAGAGCTCATATGCTAAGATAGAAACTGAATTTGAGTTTTGGGAAGGTGTTTCAGTTCCTTTTCTCACTGCTGAAACAAAATACCTGACACCTAAAGTTAAAGGAGGAAAGGCTTATTGTGGCTCACAATTTGTAGAGCTGGCTCCAAGGCAGGGGAACATGGTGGAAGGGCATTGCAGAGGAGAAACACTCTATAGCAAAGCAAGGCAGGCAGAAGGCAGCAACGCATGAAGTAGCAGCAGAAGCAGCAGCAAGTAGTGAGACAGAAGCCTTCCCTCTCTTCTATCCTTTCCAGGCTACCTTCCTTTTAGACGGTGCCACTCACAACCAGAGCAGGCCTTCCTATTATCCACATGCAGAACTGTGCTTAACCAGTTAGTGGACTAATGTAGCAATCACAAACCCTGGATCCCATTGCCACACACTTAATCCAAACATTACACACCCTGGATCTGCCACCTCTAAGAAGCTCCACCCCTATAACATGAGGCTTTAGGGACATCTAGACATAAGCCAGAACAGAAGTATTCCTTTGCCTGGTATTTACTTTCCCTACAATATCAAGGAGATCCAGGGACAGAGACTTCTGAGCTATAGAGTTGGGTTAGATGGAAGATGCTGAGGAAGGAATTACCTTTTGTGGCATTATTTATTATCTGAAATTGATCATATTCATTAGCTTCAGACTATATTTCTGTTTTTATATGTAAAGATATGAGTTTGTAAAAAATTATATCTGGTTATTCTCATTTCCTTGCTATTATGAGTCTTCTATCTAAGGTGTCATTTCTTCCCTTGTATACTTAAAAAATAAATGAAAACAGGTCTTAAGACACATATTACTTATCTTTTTCACATTAAATTAACATTACTGTCTGATTCCCAGTCATATTTGGACCCAGTCTGTGTACATGGTCTTGTGCATATTAGATTTTTGCATAAGGTCAGACCGCAGAAAGCTTGGGTTTTTGTCTTTGTTCTAGAAGTGTGAGACTTTCTATAAGTTGTACTTGAACACTTACAGAGATTAATTATATCTTCTCTGAATCTCACAAATCTGCACAGATCAGAAGAGTTGCTATAAATGAAAAACAATTTTATTGCATAATTGTCTCCTGGTGATAAGAAGAATTCAGGGATTATTTTGGGGCCTGGAGTGAGATCCTCAGGATTGGCGAGCCTTCCTCTCACACTTGCCCTCCCCAAACGACGTGTTGAGTGCTCTGTGCTAGACTCGGGTGAGGACCAAGTAGACAGTGCCCATGGCTGGTTTGTACTGCTTCCACGGTTTCGGTGACGGCTGCCACTGGTTTGGTTAGTGGCTGATGACGTTCACAGGGACTGCTCCTATGCTCTGACGTCAGCCTCTCACCTCTACCCAAGCCTCCCCTGTTCCCATTGATTCCTGAGATGCACTAGGTAGCTCATATGTGGAGCTGGCAAGTCAAATGGCTATGGGTGGAAAGTGTTTGCCCTCCCCTTGTTCCCCTAGACACGCTGTCTGAAGATGCTTGCACTTACATGGCTGTTCTCAGAAGATGAGTTCATAGCAGTAGTAGCCAGCTCAGAAATGCCCCTGTGTACCTGTTTTGCCTCCACCCCTGCCTCTTTTCCTTCTTTCCCTCTGAGTTCCCTGGGTGGCACATTCTGACGAATTAAAAGACTTCACCTGTAAGATTTACCTCAGGCTCTGCTTTCTGTGGCATCTGGGCCAAACCAACCTCTACGCATACAAGTGAGTGAAGTGGAAGGTGAGAGAAAGTGTCCCATCGGAGATATTTCCTTTGGCCATAAGCAAATCTTCATCAGGCGCAGGTGACTGAGGGAGGTGGTTCTGAGGAGAAGGCGTCCTTCTCCTTTTCGGTGTGGGATGTCCTCACTAGCCTCCATGAGGGAACTCTGAAGCCAGGACCACAGGTGCACTGCAGAGCGTCTGGCTGTGGCCTCCTGGTGAGGAAGCCCCCTCTCCTGGAAGGCACTGGAGACAGGTCAGTGACTCAACCCCATTTTCAAGGGAGTCTGTCAACAGAAAGGAAGACAGGAGATACAGAAAGGTCTATGAATAAAAAAATCCAGGAGCCACTGGAGTAGCCTGTGTTCTCAGGCAGTTCGCATGGCCTCATATATACTTAAATGGGCATATGTTATATAATACATCTACATTCAGTTTTGGCTTTTGGTCACCACTCGGAATAATTGACCTTCAGAATTAGAAGAAGGCATAGAGTTAGGTAAAGCACTAGGTTATCACGTAGCTGCTGTTTTTATTGCATATACACCGTTAGATTTTTACCCCTCTCCCATGTCATGCTAACTTATCTAAAGAAGGGATGTACCCAGCACAAACATCCCTTTCCTCTCATTCTTCCCTGAGATGTACCCAACAAATGAGAAGTGATGGTCTGATCGTGGGCATACGTTCCTGGGTCTGTTGTCGAGGAATTATAAGTAGACAGAGGAGTGATTTTCATTTTCTGTGATAACTTCCCACAGTAAGGAAGTGGGAGGGTGTGGTGATTGATGAGCTAAATTAGATGGAAAGTGGCCCAAAGCCGATGCTGGGTGATTGCTCCCGCCTCTCTCCTCACTGCGTCTATTTTCTATTCCACTCATTTAGCAAATGATCATGGTCTGTCTTGTGACATTTCTTATATTGTTGTTTCATTCTTCACCTTTTTGTATCTTTCCCTCTTCATTTTCTGGCCCTATCAGTTACTCCTTAGGGACAGAAATGCTATTTCTGTGTATTTTTTTTATCTTTCTTATGCCTTATTCTGAAAAAAGGTACAATGATTCCATGTCATTTGATTGATAGTTGCTGCCTGAGATGGGACATTTTCGAAAGAATGTTGCTGAACTTATCTTGCTTAGAAAAGTAAAGTGTAAGGGTAAAGACCACACTGACTGTGTTTTAGCTGAAAAGATGCAGCTTTGGAGTAAATGCATTTGATGTAACCTTGTTCTGGTGAGCGTAGCTCAATCACAGAAATGGCTTAACTTTTTGTTAATAGTGAAACTTTATCTCTCTAAACTGGTTATGAGATGATTCATACAAAATTGCCAATATTTGAGCTACAGGTATGGCTGTGTCATGTAAATCAATCTAATAAGATAGGTGAGTCAGTAATTATTTATTTCCCTGATTCAGTTTGAGGTGGAACTGAGTGGGCATGAAGCAGCCCCACTTTTGGTGTAACATCTTATGGGAGAGGCCAAGGAGGTGTAGATCCTGGGACAAGGGAGGTGACATTGAGAAACTGTCAGTGATTTCTGTCATGAGATGGCTCTTTTGTGGTTGATATGCCCTTACTGTTTCAATGATGCCCTAGGACACATCCTCGTGGTCTACACAGAAGTCATGACAGGGCCCCAGAAGGGTCAAGACATGGTGCACAGCAGTTCTACGCACATTGTTGCCAACCGTATCTCCTCTGGAAACCTGGTGGAGGAGCCACTTGGCAGCTAAGGACACCGTTTCGTACACTCCTTCCTTCCTGTTTAATTCAATTATGCTCAGTGAAATAGCTCTGCCTACCTTTTCCCTGGATTGAACTCTAGCTGTTGAGTGCTTGGGTTTGTCTCCTATTGTACATGGATCAGGGAAGACTTGCATTAGCAGTTTTTCTGTCTGTTTCTATAGTTAACACATCGCTGTCTGCTGGATTGCCCTTGTATCAGTTGTTTTTCTCATTGCTGAGACAAAACACTCAACACCCACAGTTAAAGGAGGAGAGGTTTATTTCAGCTCACAGTTTATAGAGGTTTCAGCCCATAATCGATTGGCTCCAAGGCAGGCTGGCACACAGCAGAGGGGCAACAGTTCTTGGTGGCTGGAGCAGCGGAAGACAGCAAAAGCAGCAAGAGCAAAAGGGTGGGACAGTCCTCTTTCTGCCCCTTTTATCTTATCTAGACTGCTGGGATTAGGGTGGTGCCAATCCAATCAGTGGATTGATCCAATAGTCATTCACTTTTAGTCCCAGCATCCTTAATTCCAGCATTGCAATAAAGCCAGCCTAGATTCCACTGGCTCCAAAATGGCCCATCTAAAACTGCAAGAGGCTTTGAGGGCATATCTAGACCCAAACCATAACACTCCTAGAAGAACCTACATTCACTAGCAGACAAATTGGAGATAGGGTGGGTCACTTTTGCCTTGTTTGCTGTGGGAACAAAGAACAGTCTGACTTCAGCTTGGAGACAAGAGATTGGAAGGACAGCTGAAGAAGAAGGAGAATTTGTCATCGGAAATAAAAGCCAGAGAAGTCTGGAAGACCAATCCTAGGAACTGAAATAATTGGGGAAAAGACAAATTTAACTTGTATTTTTACCATTAGATTGTGGAGGACATTCTTTGATTAGAATGCATTGAGGACACAAAGATTTGTTATTTGTTAAAAGTTTCTTAAGATAAGGCTTCACTTTACAACCCAGATTAGCCTTGAATTTACAATCCTCCTGTCTCAGCACCTTGAGTGCTGGGATTACAGGCATATGTTGGATTACATGTGGAGAAGGATAATCCTTTAATTATCCTTGCTAAAACATTTGGTATCCACCTATTTGTACTAGCTACGCCCTTGGTTCTTTCTCAATAAAAGGTGACTGAGATTGGTATTCAGAGCTGCAGTCCAGAGGCTGTAAGTCCCCTGATCCCAGAAGTTCGTCTCTCTTGTATTTCTTTTTCCTCTCACTTTCTTATTCATCCGTGAGTACCTCGTTTTTGGGACCTGTTCACCCTGGACAGAAACGGATGCTAGACCAACAACTGGCACGCCGAACAGGGACCTGAGGACGGAAGGAGTTTTCAAGACTAGGAAAGGGATTTAATTCAGTGCTCAGCGGACTGAAGAAGAGTCCACGGGTGGTAGGTAAGCCCGGTCTCCGGGATTGTTTCATCAGGGTATGGAAAATTTTCTGTCTTAAAAAGAATCTGAATTAGAACAGGAGTGATTGGTATTTCCTGATATAGTGCAGATGCTGAATTGCTGACCTGGAGAGATGCAAAAACGCCATTCTCTTTGGAATAATTTCACAAGGAATAAAGCCTCACAGAGAATAGAGCGAATTTTAAAAGATAAAAGGCCTTTACATTCTTCCCTTAAGGTGATAAATTTAAGAAGTTGTTCCCATACACAAGATAAAAGTTTGCCTTTAGTTTAAAACAAATGATATTTTCCAAAATTTACTATAAAGGAGATATTTTTAAAAGATTAAAACACAATAATTTTCATAAATAAAATTTTGTCCCTTGTCTTTAAAAAAAAAAAATATATATGTATATATATATATTTCACTGAGCAATTTGGTCTTTTAGAATTATAGTAAATTTTTTTTTTCATTTTAGATTCATATAGTTAACAAAAGTGTCTTGTTTTAATTACAGTTTTCTTCTTGACATCATATACAGGATTTGCTACTGATTTAAAAGTCTTTGGTGCTCTCGTGATTCCTAATGATGTTGATAGCTTGTTTAACAGTCCAAAATAAAACTGGTATAAAAAAGCTTTGGTTTTTTACAAATGGATATAAAAGTTTAAAATACAGTCTAAAACAGCATTCAATTCCCCCCAAAATTAATATTTGCAGAGATCAGCTTCTCACCCTTAATGATTTTCAAAAATTATTAGGAGATATTAATTGGTTACGACCTTCTTTGGGCATTCCTACCTATGCTTTGCAACATCGTTTTAATACTCTTAAAGGCAACCCAGCATTAGACAGCCCTCACTGCCTTACAACAGATGGAGAAAAAGAATTGGCTTGGGTAGAACAGCATATAAATCAAGCTCAACTAACCCATACAGATTTATCTAAACCAGTTATACTCTTAATTTTTCCATCATCTCACTCTTCTACAGGTATATTATGGCAAAAAGAAGCAGTCTTAAAATGGATTTTTCTTCCACACAAGGAACAGAAGCGACTTACTACTTATGTAGATAAAATAGGTTTAATTGTGTTTAAAGGCTGAGCTTGTTTACTGTTTTTCCCTTGACAAAGCAGCAGATAGATCAGGCATTGCAAATGAGTGAACAGTTGCAAATTGGACTTATGGACTATATTGGAAAAATAGACAATCGTTTTCCTAATTCTAAACTTTTACAGTTTCTTAAATGGCATAACTGGATCTTACCTAAAATTGTGCACTCTGAACCTATACCTGCAGCAGATACTGGGCTTGTGAAATCGTTTTATCTTTTTCTATTTGTGGTCTGCTTAATAATCCTATTTTTCAGCCTGGAACAAATCCTAGAGGCTTACCAAGTAATGAGTTGATGCAAATGGATGTAACACATATTCCTGCTTTTGGGAAACTTGGATTTGTACATGTTGGTATTGACAACATATTCTGGCTTTATATGGACCTATGAACAATCAGGAGAAAAATTTGAATATGTTAAAAGTCATTTGTTAGAGTGTTTTGCTATTATAGGTGAACCTAAAGGAATTAAACCTGACAATGGACCTGCTTATGAATCCTATTCCTTCCAACAATTCTGTGCCTTGTGGGATATTAATCATTATACCAGCATTCAGTACAATCTTTCAGGACAAGGTATGGTTGAAAGGACACATGCTACACTTAAAACTATGTTAACTAAACAAAAAGGGAGATAGGGATAGAAGTTCACCATGCCAATTATTACATAAAGCCCTATTTATTTTAAAGTTTTTGGTTATTAGTAAAGATTCATCCACTATAGCAGCAGAAAAATTTTGGGCCAGTTTCATTAAGGGGCCACCAAAACTTATAGGGCAACTTATCTTTGGGAAAGAATATGGGAAAGAGGTTGAGGATTGTTCACACTTGGGGTAGAGGGTATGCTTGTGTTTTTCCAGAGAATGCTGAGTGACCTATTTGGGTACCAGAGTAGGTCGCCAGCACTATGAAGATGTGGACTTCTGAGCATGTATTTGACCACCCATGGGAAACTGTTACAACAGCTGCAATGCAGAAATACCCTAATCCTATGAACCTGAGTGTGGTCAGAGTTAATGTGCCGGACCGACACATAGATGCTTCTGGAGAGCTACACAGCCACAGACTTCTCAGCCTGGAGTGGGGCCTGCCTTCCATCATGAAGTCTATTATTGGTATAGCAAGAACGAAAACATATGTGCAAGAACATTCTGTAGTTGATCCTGTAGAGAAAACAATGGAACTTAAATCTACTAATATTTCATTTACAAACATGGTTTCAGTAGATGAAAGACTTATATACAAACCACATTCTCGGGACCCAGAAAAAACTGTTTTGACTCAGGAAGCCGTAATCATGGTGAAAGGAGTCAGCCTCAGCAGTTACCTGGGAGTAATCATCAGTGGATGGCAAGCACGATATCTTCAAATGCTAATAAAGGCCGTGAAGCAATGGAATGGGTAATACATAAACTAAATGCTGAGAAATGGGAAAACTGATGGCCTTCTCCCTGATGCTTCAAAGGACTGCAGCAAAACGAAAAGGGGGAAATGTGGAGGACATTCTTTGATTAGAATGCATTGAGGACACAATTATTTGTTATTTGTTAAAAGTTTCTTAAGATAAGGCTTCACTTTACAGCCCAGATTAGCCTTGAATTTACAATCCTCCTGTCTCAGCCCCTTGAGTACTGGAATTACAGGCATGTGTTGGATTACATGTAGAGAAGGATAATCCTTTAATTATCCTTGCTAAAACATTTGGTATCCACCTATTTGTACTAGCTACGCCCTTGGTTCTTTCTCAATAAAAGGTGACTGAGATTGGTATTCAGAGCTGCAGTCCAAGAGGCTGTAAGTCCCCTGATCCCAGTTTGTCTCTCTTGTATTTCTTTTTCCTCTCACTTTCTTATTCATCCGTGGGTACCTCGTTCTTGGGACCTGTTCACCCTGGAGAGAAACAGATCTTAGACCAACATTAGATGTGTTATGGCTTGTGTTTAGATGTCCCCCCAAATCCTCATGTGGTCATACATGGGGCTTTTTCAGAGGTAGGTAGACCTAGAGTGTGTGATGCTAGAATTGATTCATTGTGCAATGCTAGCATCAAGGGCCGTAGGATTAAGGATGTGAGTGCTACCCACCCTAAGTAGCACTTAGGGAGTAGTAGAAGTAGGGATAGAAAGAGCTATGGTTGTCCCTTGTTGCTTTGCTTCCTTATGCTCTCCATGAACTGCTTCTCCTCTACAATGCCCTTCTGCCATGCCACCTTGCCTTGGAGCCAACCATGAACTGAAACCCCTACAAACTGTAAGCTACATAAACCTTTCCTTTTTTAACTTTGGTGGTTGGATATTTTGTCTCAGCAATGAGAAAAGCAACACAAGATAGAACATGAAATAGTTTTTTAAAACATGGCCTAAGTTTTTCCAAAGTAGAATATGCCTGTAATCCCAGCACTGAAGAAGGCTGAGGTAGGAGGATCCAAAGTTAGAGCCCAGCCTGGGCAACTTTGTGATACCTTGTCTCAAAATATAGTAGTAAATAAGTAAAGAAATATGAAAGTAAGGACTGGGGATGTAGCTATGTGGTAAAGTACCCCTTGATTTCGTTGCCAGTACTACAAAAACAAGAACAAAAATCTAGTCTGTTCTGGGTTCTATCATTACTAAAACAATGATCAGAGAGAGCCAAAAAAGTATTGTAAATGGAAAGAGATGTTTGGTTTAATGTGTTTAACACTCTGTACAAACTCCAATGGTAAATCTAAGAAAAAGCCAAAGTGAAATTATTAAGAAAAATTGAAGTGTATTTCAACATTGTAGGAAAAAAACATTGTAGTACTCACTTCCTTTCCTGTCTATTACCTATGGGAATAGTGTTCTTCGGGATTTTTATTCATTCATTCTCTGAATGAACCTACTCTGTTATGTACATGATGTCACTTATTTCTTATAACAGCCCAGAGAGTTAGGAAAAGGGCATGTCCAGTTTATAGAGCAGAAAATGAACCTCAAAGGAGTTAAGAAAAATTCATTTGTAATCACTCAGACTGCAGAGAAGCTGTAGAGTTCAGATCCTAGCCCAGATTTGTCTTATTCTAGAGCCAGTGCCTTTCCTCCTATGCCATGCTTTACTTTTCTCTCCTGGAGGCAACTTTCAGAAGTAGAAAGAGAGTGGTGAGGTGTCTGAAAGAAGGCCCAGCGTGGGCTGCTGACCCAGCCCCAAAAGTGTCAGCGGGGCCTTCCATAGGATCCCAGTTTGGGTTTCCCTAAGCGTGGAAATACAGAGCGTGAATGGACATTTTTAACAAGATCCCCAGAGGGGGCAAAATCTGCAAATTCACTTGAGAATCAAAATCAGCATTCTATCCCAACACCCAGGTGATCTGTAACCACATTAAAGTTGTAGAAGCACTGCCTTATTTACCCCAAGCTACTTCTCTCTCTTTGCTCTGTTTGAAGTCCTTTAGGGGCATGGCTTAAGGAAGTCGTATTGCCCAGTTATTAACAGATATCATTATGTTTTTGCTCTCTTTGTCCATTTAAAACCTCCAATCTCTTCTCTTTCTAGTCTTTTTCACTTGCCACTGTGGCAAAAATGTAAGAAAAGTGAAAGAGAAAGCATAAAATTAAGGAATAGGGATTTCTGACAAGTATCACGTGCCAGCATCGTACCTCCTTCCAAACTGTGCTAAGCTGCACAGCAAACAGTGTCTCCCTTACCAGAGGATGCCAGCAATCCAGACTGTTCAGCGCACTCTTTTGAAATTATTATACAAACTATGATTATTTTGGAACCTGAGCACATTTGCTTGCTCATTCAATTCAGACAACAGCTCTGTAGGTTTTATTTCTATTTCACACACACCTGTACATTCAAGCATCTTGAGAGTGCCTGACCATAAATATAAGATTCTACAGGTAAGGAAAAATTTGAGAAAAAATCTACTGATACAACCTCAGGGTTTGTAATGGCCCATCTTGGCCAGAATCCCGAATCCACCAAGCTGTCTTAGCCTAAGCTGTGTAATATGCTCCAGATAAGCCCAATTGAATGCTTTATATCAAGCTTTAAGCTACAGGGAAACTTGTGAAAACAAGTTAGGGATTTATGATCAGTATTATTTTAGAGAAAATAGAAAATATAGTAAGGGTGTGTGTGTGTGTGTGTGTGTGTGTGTATCTATCTATCTATCTATATATATATATGATAGATGGATAGATAGGATATTTTATATAGCAGGTCATATGAAAAAAAAAGTTTGAAAACCACTGATGAATTTTGTCATGGTCATAATATGGTATCAGCCCAGATTGGAACACTGGAAAATTTAGTTTAAATAATCAACAACTTGTCATTAAAAAAAAAAAAAAAAAAAACTTCTCATTTATTTTGAGGGTATGTTGAGTGGCTATGTTTCTCTTTGAAATGTCTATATTTCTTTTGAAATCTGTTCCTCCTGGAGACGGTGATTAGTTGTGAATGAGTAAGGGAAAGCTACACTTCAAAGTTCACAATATATTGGCAGGGCCTATTTTTAGGGAAGAGAGTATTTCATATTTTTAAGAAATTAATAATTCTGACATGTTCCTACATCATGGCTTTTCAGTTACTGTGACTCACCTTAATTTCACCTTAATAACTCTGTTTGACATTAGATGCCTCTTCAGAGAGGAAGAAAATCATTCAGAAATTAAGTACATAAAGGTTATTAAACTAATATTTAAAATTCTGGTCTTGCACATTTTACTTTACTCCCCTAATTAAATGCCATGAGCATAAATGTGTGGTCCTCAGTATGTACACATGCTTGAATCTGTATCCACTTGAAGGACAGAAAAGGTGCTGAGGAATTTTAATTTTATTATAGCCTTTCTCCTAAGGTTATTTATAGCTACTATCAGCAACCATCGTATTAAGCCTGAGTTTAAGACAGAATTTTAAGATCATAATACACATCAAGATTCCTTCTGTAGAACCTTTTATACTTCACTCCATCCCCAAGTAATTAAGCATTTTGAGGAAAAGGTTAAAATCTAAGTTTGGAACTTCAAGAATGGAACTGAGTTAGTCGATATAACTGATAAATTTAGATCTCCTGCCTTAGGCATCCTGTAAGTTGAAATGAGAAGTTAAAACTGGAATAAATTCTACCTTAAACATAAAATATATTCCTAGTGCAACTGCATCATTTCAATTTGCTGCTGGATTTTTATTCCTAAATCTGAGTTTGATCATTCTTGTTGATGGGCTTGGTTGGTACTTTCATTTGCAGGTCAAACTCAGTCACACTAAACTGAGTTTAGCAATAAAGGACATTTGTTGACTTATGTACTTGAAAAGTATTAGATAGTTTGGCTTCTGTCTTGGGCAAGCCTTCTTTTTGTATGGTGATTACCACTTTAAACTGTCCAGTGTACCAGTTTACCAACCCAGCAGAGTTTCTCTTTCCAGTACTTGTTACAGAATTCAAGTGCTGATTCTCAGTGGAGTGCCTGGGATCACATGCTCATTTTCTTGGCTTGCCAGACCTGGGTCATATTCCTGTCTCTGTATTCTAAAGATAGCAGGAGAAGCATGTTCCCCAAGGAAAAGTTGATGGTTATTGCAAAGATAAAATTTTATGTATATTCTGTATAAGCAAGATACTATTATAGAGATTTTCATGACACTTTTTAAAGAAAACCTTTAATGTCTTTAATTTTTTTTAGAAGTGAAATTATCTATTTCCCTGTGTGAGTTATCCATGTAACAAGTATGTAGTGAGCCACACATAGACATTGACTTTCACTTCTTTGAGCAAATGAATTGTATTCATGGTTTTGAACAGGTAACTGTGATATTTTATTAAATGATTTTCATCACTCAGTAATAAACAGGTGATTTGACTTAGCAGAGTATAGGTGCTATTTTTAAGACTTAGTGGTCTCTGGAGAGCTTCCAAATAATAATAGCATCTTTAAAAGCTTTGGATTCTCCAAGGAGCAATAAAATTGTGCTGAGTATTGTCTATGATAAATAACACATCTCTCTTCTCTCCTGTTCCGTATTCCTACTTGAAAAAGCACTAGATTTCCTGCCATTATCTAAGGGTTGATTGCATAGTGTAGGTCAATACTTTTTTTGCTTTCCATTGCTACATGTTTCTTTGTAATTACACTGAAATGATGAGAATGTGACTGGCTTTTAATAATATTAAAAAATCAAGGAGAATACAAACACTAATACAGTAAACAAGGAACATAACATATTACTTCCTAAAATGGGAACAGCTTGTTTTTCCTGATGAGGACTTCAGGGCTACCAAAAGAACCAGGACTTTAGGAACACAGAGCCCAGAGTAAATGAGCCATAGAGTATTGTGTTCAACATTGGCACAGAATTTTACCAGACCATCTGATTGTGTGTGTGTGTGTGTGTGTGTGTGGGTGTGTGTGTGTGTGTGTGTGTGTGAGAGAGAGAGAGAGAGAGAGAGAGAAGAGAAATTAAAGCCCAAAACATCCGATAAGAATACAATGCAAAGCAGAGAGTTAACAGTCTCATAACCGTTCACAGAATTTAGGGCTTCTAAGCATGTAGGAACCTGATAAAAAGGACATTCATTTGAGTCCCCTGAAGTATTGTATCCCAAGATTAGGAGAAACTAGGAATATACTACCCTCAAGCTGACCTTCTTGTATTCTCTCTGCCTGCCAGAAGAAAAATCAAATGATCTTTGGGAGAAGTTAACATCATGCAAAACTTACACAGTTTGCATAAACAGTGAAGCTGTCATTCCCTACAAAGTAGTAGGCATGCCTGGTAACAGGAATAAATGGCCAGAACTCTGGGAGACTGGACAGCAAAGTCATATTTCCAGAAGTCATTCAAATGCTTCAGGTGTAAGTCTTAGATTTCCAAGTGACTCAGTAATACACTCAAGAAAAGATACAGAATTGTACTAGAGATTTGGAACCTACAAAAGGAATCATCTGGATGAATTAAAACTAAAAATTTTAGTAAATGTATTTAAGAACTTAATTGATGGGTTTAACAATGAGTTGTACTTATCAGAAGAGAAGACTAATGACATGGACAATAGATAAGTAGATATTGAAGCACAGAGCCAGAAAAAATGTAAAAATAGAGAAAATTTTTATAAGAGATATGATCTAGTCTAAAGGGTTGGGCAAGGTAATGAGGGCCTGTTATGGTTGATACATTGTGACAACTTGGGGAGTCTAGAGCTTTGACTAAGTAACTCAGCAGTTGTCAATCTTGGGGTAAAAAGGACATGCCCTTACCCTTCTGGGATGTTGTTTATTGTGTTAATTTGGGAAGTTTAAAAGGTTAACTATGTGACTCAGAAGGGAGCTGGGGTGCTTATTTGTATTCATCCTGAACCTGTGGAAGAGGAGGGCAAGGAGGTTCTGTGAGTGCTACATGCCCCCTGGGTGGGGGTAGGCTGTTTACAATGTAAGGGAAGAGAGGAGGCTGCTTGCAGCCATTATTCCCTTTTGCTCTGGTTGTTTTTGCTGTGCTCTGCTGCCATGAACAGTTTGCTCTCTGCCATGTGCCACTCTGCCTCAGAACCAGCCAAGTATGGACTGAAACTTCCATGAACTGTAAGCTGAATAAACCTTTCCTTTCTTCATTTTTGGTGTTGGGTATTTTGTCTCAGCAACAAGAGTAAAGTAACCAAGACAGGGCCCAAAAATAGATTAGGGAGAGCATGGAGTAGCTACAGGGCTTGAAGAGATACTAGCCAAGCATTTCCAAATATTCAGTAATGATTTCAAACCATAAGAAACTGTATAAGTAAAGACAGTTGAATAAAATGAGTCATATTATAATAAAAACTGTTCAAAGCATCCAAAAGGGAAAAAAAAAATTCCAGTAATACCATTCTAATTTTTAAACAGAAACAATAGAAGCTGGAAAACAATGAAACTACATGAAATACCAAAAGAAAATAATCATCAGTTGTCTCAGTTACTTTTCTCTTGTTGCTGAGATAAAATACTTGATGCCAAGATTTAAGGAAGGAGAGGTTTACTTAGCTCATGGTTTGTGGAGGTTTCAATCCATACTCGGCTGGCTCCAAGGCAGGTGGCACATGGCAGAGGACAACCATTCATGGCAGTGGAAGACCACAAAGCAACAAGAGCAACAGAGAGGACCAGCAGCCTCTTTTTCTCCCTCATGTTGTATGCAGGCTGCACACCCTGCTACACGCAGTACAGGATGGGTGTGGCACTCACACCCATAGTCCCAATGGACCATGAGTGTAGCATTCACACCCATAATCCCACTAAACCATGGGATTTTCAGTCAAAAGCTCTAGAAGCCCACCCCATGACTGCATGAGGCTTTGGGGAGACATTTAGACACAAACCATAACATCAGCACTGAATTTTATACCTAGTGAACATAACCTTTTTTTTTTTTGAACATAACCTTAAGAAAAGATTTTTTTTTAAAAATTAAAACTAAGAATTTGTTAGCATCATTTCTATATTAAAATTGTTTTAAAAGACATCTCCTCAGCCATAGCGACATTGTCCAAGCAGGAATCATCAACTGTAGGATTGCATGAAAACAGAAAAAGCATGTGAGTGTTAATGAGTATAGATTCTTTAAAACCATCAAAGTGCCGAATGTGTAGTGTAGTCTAACTCTGTTAAACAATTTAAATGGAGTAAACTCTCTGTTAAACTCTGTTAAACAATTTAAAATGGAGTGGTTTAAGCATCCAGTAAGATAGTCACTGCAGTGGATTGTAACATTTCAGATATATTAAATCCACTATTTCATAATGTTAATAATAAAAAATTGATGAAAAAATAATCATAGTATCTTTGTGTGTGTGTGCTGAGGACTGAATACAGAGATTTCACACTGAAATCCCTTTTTATTTTTATAAATTTCTAGACAGGGCCTCTTTAAGTTACTAAGTTGCCAAGGCTGGGCTCAAAATTATGATCCTCCTACTTCATCTTCCAAGAGTACTGAATTGACAGGCACATGCCACCACACCTGCCTAATATCCTTATTTTTAACTCTAGTGAATTAATGGATTAAGACACTGAACATTAAAGTCTCTGTACATTACAGAAAACATGACCTTACATAGTATGTCTCCTGAGGATGATGCTCATACTGCCCAATGTAAAGTAGTCTTACTAAAAAAGAAAACAAAAAACAAAACAACAAAAATGAAATGGAGTCTGGTAAGCTTGTAGCTTTAATTATTAATAAATATAAATTGCAGGTAGGGAGTATCTTATTTAATATATACCAATTCAGAATGTAGGAAATTTCTGTTCTAGCAAGTCACTTTTTTTGTGACTCAGTGGCAAGGCAATAAAGATTGGGGGGAATCTTTAAGATACACATAGTGAAATAGTTAGAAGAAATATATTTATGATTTGTACTAAAATAATATGGTTGAAGGAAAAGTAGATGGCAATAGAAATGGAACTAGACTGGCCATGAGTTTACGATCATTAAAAGATGACAGAGCATATGGTGGTGTCATTTCATTGCTAAGTTTTGTTTGTAGCATGAGAAATTTTCCTAAATAAAAAGCTTGAAAGCAATGTTTTATGTTGGACAGTAGTAGTACATAAAGCAGGAATAGAATAGATGAAGTTAAAAGGATGTCAAATTCTTACCTAGAGAGTGTAAAAATACTAATTGTAGTAGATTCTAATAAGTCAAGATAACA